>VMKM01001459.1:0-139232 GCA_008360985.2 Macquaria ambigua
ACCTGCTGTGGTTTTCCTTTTTCTTTCTTTCATACTCAAACTGTCTGTTAGATGAGTTAGAATGGTTCTTCTTTTCTATATTTATTGTTACTTCACTGTTGTAACAAACTACATTTCCCTGCAGCAACAATTGACGTTACACTATATGGCCAAAAGTATGTGGACAGCTGAATATTTTCTCCCTATGTGATTCGGACACCATGGGCATTCATGTGCTGCTATAAGAGCCTCCACTCTTTTGCTCCCATTCAGACACAGCAGCATTAGTGAGGTCCAACACCCATGTTGGCTGGGTGATACAAAAGTTACGCTTTGCAGCTTCTGTCAGGCTAATAGAAAATGTCCTTGGTTAGATAATAGTCCTAGCTGCCAGAAAAAAATAGGGTATCCTTAAATTAGCCATAAGTCTTTCCTGCGTCACCTTAAAAGGCAGCAAGGCCACTAAAATACATACCATAACCATAATATAATCACTACACAACCTATCATTTGTGATAACAATTGAAATAATAAACTTACCATCTTGTGTTAATGTTCCAGAAACAAGAAAAATAAGTAAAACAATCCTCAAACAAAACCTCATGTTGACTTGTTCTTCTTCGCAGCTATTTTCAGAGTTTTTAGTTAGTTTCGATGCTGTAAACTTTTCTAACTAACGTTATGTTTAAGTGTCTCCTCGCTTTATCTAGCGTTAGCTGGCTGGGTATTTGTAGACACAGCTTTCTGGTACAGACTGCACAGCAAACCACGTCTGGTGTCCACTTTCAGTTTTCTGTGAGTCAACTTTGCCTATGAAGAACTACTGAAGGGCCTTCCATAAAGAGCTGCAGACTGGGTGTGGCAGCCTTTCAGAGGGGCGTTTCATGCTTGTATAAAGGAGAAGTAGCCATGGAGGGAAAAACATATACATTTGAGTCTTATTGCAGCTCGAATTTTGATAAAATAGCAACTTTCATATCCCATTATCATGTTTATTTATCCATTGTCTTCGTAGGAGCAAAACAGCGTAACAGCGAAGTATGGGGAGCAATTTACAAAGGTTTGGTTGAAATAAAGTGCTACTTTATGGAACAGTAGTAGCCTAATTCACCACCAGGAGTTGCCAGCTTGGAGGTAGCCCGTGGGTGTGGGCTACTCCCCATCTGGCCCAACATGAACCAACAGTTTCTACTGAAACTTGTGTGCCACCTAGTGTATGTGGATCTAACTTTCATTTTGAATGATTACTTCTGGTATGGGCTTCTGTTGTTTTATACCAGGTGGTGTTCTAAAGTCATTGTTTGTGGTTATTCACTGATGATGATGATGATGATGATGATGATGATGGTACAGGATACAGCATTAAACTAAATGCAGCACAGCGCTTTTTTCCTATTACAGTAAGTACCAATATCAGCAAGATTCATCGTCTGGGCATGGATAAATATCCAAAACTTCCAACTTGACCTAAGGTTGGTGGGAGAGTAAGGGGCCATGTAATGACCAAAATGGATGGAGGTCCTCTGGAGAACTTATCATAGGACACTCATATTAAACAGTACTAAAATCAATCAATTTATCTACAGCAAACCCTGTTAGCAAACCAAGACAGATAACCAGGCATATCATTCCAATCACATGTTGTACACCAATTCATCTTCAATCGTCAGCTGCATTCCTAATATCAGTATTTGATCCATTCCACCGAGATCATAGAGATCATAAGACCAAGCAGTATTTCATCTTGATTTTGTGTCCTCACACTGCCTTCAGTCTGTTGAGAGCAGAGACATCATTTCAATAAAGAAGGGGCATTGCAGCATCAGTTGATACTCCACTGGATTGACACTGCAGGACTCAGATCTGTCAGTCAACACAGCAGAAACCAACACCCGTGACTCCGTCTCATCACCATCCTTATTTGAATGCTGCCCTATTGTTTGTTTTCTTTAGTTTTTCTTAGATCTTCTCTTCTTCTCTGTGTCTGGTTTTCCTGTCTGTTGTCCTGCCATTCCTCACCTCCAGGCATCTGCAGTGTGCTCCTCTGTACTGCATCTCAGCCCATTAGTTTAGCCCTGATCTGCAGCCTGCTGTCCCAGCTGCTTCTTTTTACCAATTAGTAAAAAGTTAGAAGAGTTTGACTATGGCTGAGGCCGAACAGTCAAAAAACAGTCGAGGTCAAGGAAAAGTGTTTAGGAAAAGACATAGGACGTAATTTTTTTGACTATTCAACCGCAGCCCAGCAATTATCATGTCTGACACTTAGACACTCCTGGGTCATTTCACTCAGTTAGGAACCTTGACGTGGTCATACATAGGCCCTGCTGGTCAAACTAAACAAATGACAACATTTGTACAGTGAGATCTGTCTTCATTGTTCATTTATCTAATTATAAGTTGTCAAAACAGATGACAGTGAAAGAAATGTTAAAGCCTGACCCTTCCAACTGCTGCTGTATGTGCATTTAGTAATAAGGGTGTAATCATATGAGATCACGCTGCAGTGACGTGACTCTACTACATCATCACCACTAATTGTTCTTTTTCACGGCAAATATTTTGACATGTCACAGGTGTAATTAATAACATTAATAGCAGCTGTATCTCATTTATGTCTTCCTGTTTGGACCATTGTATTCTGCACGCTGGCTTACTGGGAAATGGAAAGGCCCTATACACCCCATCAGGTGCTTTTAATTATTCTGGCTGATTAGCCCTGTGCTCAGGTTGAAGTTGGGTGGAGGTGCTGAGATGTATGTGAGGTCACCACTAATAAGAATGATAAAGGTGCAATGGGTCTGTCCCAGTACCCACACTTGCGGTCTTGAGCGCTTCATGTGACAGCAGGTCAAATGTTGGGGAAATACCAAAGCACAGTGCACTTTTCTTCTCTTCAAAGCAGTATCAGAGCTATCATCCCACCATTCACCACAGTCTACTGTGCCACACCAGTCTAGCTGTTGGCGGTAGTGTGTCTATAGGCCTGTTTTAGGACTGACATTATTTCAACCAAAATAAATGAAAAAGATACATTTATGACATGTTGGATTCACTGTGACTATTACTAGTATTCATGTCCGAACACTACAAAGTCATGGCATACCCTCCACAGGTAATTATCATGTAATATTCAATCTATACAATCTATTCTTCCTAATGAGATTGATAAGAATGGTATTGCATATCTTGTCAACATGAATATTAAATATTAAAACAGACATTATTCATAATAATATGTCATGTCTCTTTGGAGTACAGTAGGTCTACGTGCTTCAAGATAACTTAAAATAGAATTGCTTTATTAATTGATCACTCCTGTCAGCTACTGAATGTGCTTTTTTTTGTCATCTGATTGTAACTGTAAAACTGTATGGTTGATCCTACTTACTTGTTCCAACAAATCATTTGAAATCATCAGGTGCAACAAAGCTGATAGGAGAGTCAGGGAGGTATATAGTCAGTACACACACAGACCTGGGAAGAGGTCTAATCATCCAGAATAAGTCAAATCACCCGTGTGGGTATAACATAGGTGTCCAGGGCCTTTAATGGAATGAAGCTATGTTAATGGTATTAGATTCACCTGTGCTTTTCCTTCTGACACTTCAAAAACTAAGAATTAAAATCTTAGCCGGAAAACAAACTGGGGAAACTATATAAGGAGCCAAGTCTAATTTTACTAAAATAACATCATCAAAACATGAACTGAATGCTGTTGCAAGCAAAACTTTGCCACAAGGCACAAAAGACACAAAGCTCTCTTACTATATTGACAGTGAATTCAAGAGCAACATCAGCTTCTTCACATTTTGGATTTGCTGGATGAAGTTTGTCTTTTCTTCTCTGTCATAAGTCTGTCCATCTTGTACTTCACAGTTATTTTGCTTTCTGAATACATTTTGCAAACTTTAAAGTTGATGTGTTTGCCAACATGAGAGCATTCTTGTTTCTTTAATATTCATAAATGAATCAGATTCACGGGACATTTTGACCTGTCATAGTTGGTAAAGCAAAGATGGAACAGTAACGAACGCTCCATTCCAGCAATAATTGCAATACAATGCAGCAATCAATAATGTTATCTGTTACATTTTCTGTTCAACTTTAGTTTCACATTTGCTCCCAGGCAAGTGCTCCCCCTCCCGCAATGGCTCCGCGCCCCACCAGGGGGGCTCATTCCCTCAGTTTGGAACCACTTTTTTAACCAATGATTAGCACACATTAACCAAATAATATGGTGTACTATTAAGATTAATACAAATGAATGTACACAGAAGTTCAGCATTCATGATCATCTTTAGTGATTCACCAAGTGTAATAAAGTATCCTCCAGCAGTCAGCATAACCCTGCCTTCAGTGTCTCTTTAAGCATCAAGCTTTCATTATGCTTGGATGTTCTACTGAACATCTACAGTAGATTAGTATATTGAAAGAATGAATTCATGATAACTATATAAATGGCATCAGTATTTTATTAAATGTTTATTGATCAGGAAACAGGATTAAGAAGTTCAGGCATATTCAGGAAGGTGTCATCATCCAGCCTGTCCTCTTCATGGCTAGAAACACAATCAGTGAAAGTGAGCAGAGAGTCTGGGTGAAAGGAAATGTGTCTCTATGCTGGAGAGATCTGTTAAAGCCACAGGATGTTTATGTTTATGTTTCATAGAACTGTGAACATGTAGGTGGAAAAACATTTTTTTTTACTCACAAATGTCTTCCTGTATCTCCCCACTTAGCGCATGGGCTTTTCATTTAAGCTGAAGATGGCCGAGCCATCAGCTGCAGCAGCAGACGGAGCTGCTGATTTTGATTCTCAAGGACCATGCTCAGTTTTTGGATCACATTCCCCTGGCAATCTGAAGAAGAGTTTACAAAAGAGTCCTTCATTTGGTCATAGGAGGAGATTTCAATACTGCACGTGTCAAAGTAAAACAGAGGTAGTTTCATTTCAAATTAGAAAGAGAAATGTCTTCATAATATCTAAGTAATCTAATGATCATGTAACAAAAGAAGAGGTGAGGTTTGTAGACTCACCTCCTCCATTGGGTTTCTCAGTGGGTTTTACAGCTGTGGGAACAAGAACATTGCACATAACATTAGTTATGTCAGGACAGCACATACCTCTGCCAAGACTAAATGATCGTCTGAATTTATTATGTTAACAGAAAATAATTTTAATCTGCATTTGGATTTGTATCCAAATACACATAGTGATGCTGACTGAAGTAATTCAGTTATGGATATCTAAGCGATATGTTTCTGTTATACCACATATGCCATCAGAATATGCTGGGACACACAGTTGATATGTGCTCTTGTCATGTAAATTTGGTTGCAATGTTTATTGTCTATGCCAACAGACAAGAAAACATATTTTCACATTTAAGTCTACATATATGCCAATTTTAGTGAAGACTGAATGGAGTTTATATAAAAAAAATAAAAGAGTGGAGATCTGTTTGGGCAGAAACGTGTGTGGTCCATTTTCATCTTGAACCAAGGAATCCAGGACAAGAAAAATGCAATTCTACACCACAAGGTTCAGGAGTTAGGGTGTGAGCCAAAACATTAAGTGCTTCTACACATGGCCACATGGTGATGCTATACACATCTAAATACTGTATAATCACTTGTTCCTTGGCCCATTGTTTAAGTTTCACCACATTTGACTGAAATCTGTATTTTGTGAGATATCCTGCTAAACAGATGGACCCTAAACATAACCTCTTGGCTGGATGTGAATGTAGAAACATAGCAGAGGCAGATGTGTTAATGTCACTAAAGGCTGAGTTTGTTCATCGAATAAAGAAGAATTATGGTAGAACTGAAGTCGCACAAAATGTTAGAATCAGCAACTGTTAATCAGTTATTATAATCATTATGTTTAACAAGTCACAGTCAGGAAATCCATGAGGCATCGCTATTACCTGACATGCTCTCATTGACTCAATGAGTGGCTGCTGCTGCTGGACCTGCTTCACTCCACTGTTACTTGATTTTTCCAAAACCGTCTGTTTCTTATTAACTATTCTTGGCATCCCCTACTTTGTGCATAACTCACATATATTAGTCACATGCATATGTGTGTGGGTTCTGATCTGTATAGACTGGAACTTACCAACAACCCGACTGATATGTAAAAAAAACACGTGCCCTCGTGAATTTTTCATGTAAACTTCACAAGATTCAAGAGAGCTTCATCGTCACTGTCTCTGGCAAATCAAATTTCAGATGCATCTCAAATGATGTGCTGAGTCATTTAGAGCTATAAAATAACAATATCAGAGTATCTAATGTACAATATACAATATCAAATTATAATTATAATATATAATAATTCAAATTACTTAACTTTAACCTTAAACTAATAACTTTACTTTACCTGGACGGAGAGCATCCTCCAGATTGAACCCAAAGCCATCTAGGAATGAAGAATTTCAAAGACACACACTTTTAAAATGAGCTTGGCTTTACTGAACATCTCTGAAGGAACGTCTTCTTGGCAAAACTTCATGATATAAATGTTAACTGTTATTATACTAAATATACCTTAATCAGTGCCTACAGGCAGGTGACAAATGAAAGAAATGCAAATGCTTGCATACAGGGTTTGAGTATAAACGTGATGTGAATCATATGCTATGGCTTTCACCGTCACCAGTTCTCAACCCAACTGAACACCTCTGGGAGATTTTGGAGTCTCTCCACCACCACCATTATAACACTAAATGAGGGAACATCTTTTAGAAGAACACTGTTCATCCCTCCAGTACAGTCTTTCCCAAACTTAGGGTCGCAACCCAAAATGGGTCACGGACCCATTTTTATTGGGTCACCAATTGGCAGAGTAAAATGCATAACAATGCTATGATATGTGACTTCATATGCTGGTCTGTTCAGCTCAAATGCTGTGTGCTACGCACATACTCATAGAACTGGAGTTACTTCCAGTTTTTGCTACGCTGGTCTGTTCAGCTGAGATGCTGTGCAAAGAGCATTTATTCAACATTGTTTTGATGGTGGAAGAGTAAGTAATGTGTGTGCTATGTTTGTATTAACCTAGTTAGTGTGTATGTGTGTTAGTTTCCATGCCTGACAAATGTAAGAAATTCTGTGTGTGTGTATGACCAATATGGTGGTGACAAGTGAGAATAGTGATTTTTAATGATAATATCCTCTCTGTCATCTACCTCTCTGTCTCAGTCAAGGCATTCATGGTTTGTTATGTTCTTTATCAGTAGTTTATAAATGTAGATGTTATGGCAATTTATGATGTATTTTTGTAAGTTTGGGTCCCGGGGAGAAACCAAATTTCTCTTTTGCGTCTCGAGCTGAAAAAGTTTGGGAACCCTGCTCCAGTAGAGCTCCACACACTTAGGCTTACTAATACATGTTATGTTGGTTTTTACTTTCATTTGTCACCCATCTGTATGTCAAGAATTGGCAAGAAATGAGCAAGTTGAAGTTTTATGTACTCACTTCCTCCAGCAGGCTTGGAAGGTTTGGGATCTATGGATCAAACAGAAAAAGTATGTTGATTCAAACTACATTACATCAGCAGACTGTAATTGACTTGAAGGTTACCTGATTGGAAACTACACAAATACAACTTCATGCATAATAATAATAATTATTATTCTTATCCTTGGTCTCACATGGCCAGCCTGCAGCTTACTTTCAGTTTCCTCTGCAAGATTCATGAATATTTGTCGGACAAATCCAATAACTACAGTAACTGCTACAGCACTAGAGAATGGATTGATTTGTTTGCCACTTGGGGGAAACAAACAGTTGTCTATTTTCACATCCAGCAGATAGAACAACATTAGCATTCATTTGGAGTCGTGTTTGTGTCACTCTCATTTTAGCTCTGGTTTGGTCTCCACCAACTTCTGAGGGAAATATCTTTGGCTTTTGGCTGAAAACAACTTTGTTGCTCAGTAGAGCTGTCCGCAAAACCAAAACAATGAGCTAAAAGTGGCAAAATACTAAGCAGAACTGAAGGCAACTGTCTATCGGGTGATAATTCTCTGTGGGTTCACCAAGCAACCCCTTTGACATACTTTAAAATCTGCACTAATCAATATTTTCACATCCACTATGGACCATAGTTTATGTGTAAAGCTCTGCTAAACTCACTGTATGTTAGCGATTACGTATGATGGCTCCAGATGAATGCTAATGTTGATCTGTGTCTGCTGGATGAAAAAGATGATAAAAAAAAACATCTGAATGAATATTGAAATCAAAGATAAGCTAAAACAAATCAGATGATATAAGATGATAATATGTCAGTGTTGTGTTTACAGCTTGTTCTGCTGCCCCCAAGTGGCCAAAAAAATCAATCAATGAAGCTTTAATTATAAACAACATTGGCGTAAATTATTGCTATTAGCTGTATAAAGTGCATTTTAGTCAAACCATTGGTAGAACCTGTTCTAGTTTAATATCAGTCATTCCAAATAGCATCATGACTGAGTTTTTACCTTGAAGAGCCTCTGCCCGATTGAACCCAAGGCCATCTAAAAATGCAGAATATCAAATAAAAAAATATGTTTAAAAAAGTTACTTAAATATATATTTTTATTACCAGTGTGATGTAGTATGAGGTTTGTAGACTCACCTCCTCCAGTTGGTTTAGTAGGTTTGGGTCCTGTAAGATAGAGATGCATAAATAGAAGGCCGCACTGTCTTCTGCACACCTGTTACTCATCTCACTGGTTTTGATAACATGATAAAATATGCAGCAACATCGCTAACAAGAAGTACAACAGGTCAAGACACAAGTAGTAAGATGATCAGACAAACCTCCAGGTTAGACACACTATTTATGTTAACAATCACATACCTTTTTTTTAATTCTCTGTTATTTGGAACAGTCACACATAAACATGAGTATTGTTTGGTTTTTTTCTTCATTTTTCCAGGTAAAAGTCAAGAAAAAAAAAACACAGATGCTTCATATTAATAAAATTAGACTTGAATCAAGGGCAATGAAATGGGGGGAAAAGCAACATGAATTGTTATTTATCTGTCCAAAGATTCTTATTACTTTTAATTAACTTTGTAGCAGTTAGAACCACTAAAGTAACTAATGAACCCAGGGGAATTCCACTCATCTAGTCTAAATGGTATCCCCACTTCAACCCCAGCTAATATATCCTGCTCAAATCTTAAAGCTCTCCATGAACCGTTCATGCACATTCTGCCAAATATTAACATCTCCTGAAGTTACGCACCATTGCCATGAAGAGTATCAAACCAGCTAAATCCTGTTTGAGAAATACATAAAAAAAATCATTCCAAAACACAAGGTTAACAACCATTCCCTTTTTCAGTTACAACAGCCAACTTTAAATTTGATGATGCTGTGAAACTCTAAGCTGGGAGGACTTTTGGGGATTTGTGGTTGCTATTGGAAAAATCAGGGTGTGTATCCTCCCCAGGGTAAGTCCTCCACAGACCTGATGTTGGTCTGGATAAAAGGGTCATATATACAGCCGAACAAATATTCAACATGGCTTAGAAAACATACTTTAAACTATTAAATAAATACAGTGATTATAAAATGTATTGCAGCCCACAGTAAAATAAAATAACAATTTATCCTGATGGCAAGAAGTCTACTTGGTTTGTTCTCTAGCAAATGCTTGCTATGTTTTTGCTTATTGGACATGCAATTGCCTTCCTGATATGTGCTGTCAAACCCTTATTACGTTTAATATAGTATCTGACTAATTTATTACCAATATAATAGATAAGATGCAACTAATGAGTCTGAAGCATTTGCACACTCACCACCGCTCCAACGCTTAGGTCGGTGCACAGCTGCTTCATGACTGGCATCTGTGAGTACAGAAACATCAAGTACATCAGCAAGTAGAAAAACAGAAAGCAGAAACAGAGTGAGAAGATGAAAAAGAACCTTAAAGCAGTACAGGTTCTGGAGGAGTATCTATTACTGATGACTTTACCTGGACTGAGATTGTCCTGCAGATAGATCAAATCCAAAGCCAGCTAATGCAGAATATCAAATAAAATACAAATTCTGTTTAAACTGACCTGGACTTTTTGTTTCTTATGTATTTTGTCTTCCTGGTACATTTGTGGACAACAGGTTATCATATCCATTCTGGCTTGATATGAGTGTGGAAATCAGTTTCTGTTAGTTACTGTGCAATACGGCACTGGACATACACCTTTCACCACCTTCTCACCCATTGTACAGCATATATGAAAGACCATAGATTGTTGTTATGCTGAAGGAAGACATAAACCAGCCAAATGGATTTTCCACAACCTTGCAACCTAACAAATATTACGGATTATTACGGATGTATAACGCATTAATAAATGATTAATTGCCATTGATAAAGAAAGTTACTTAAACATCTGCATTTGTCTTAAAGGTTACTATGAACTATGAACACATATTTCAAGTTAGCCTAGCCTTAGTGCGCTTTAGAGTGCATTAAGAGAGAAAAAAGTCCTCTTGAAATTTCAGAACTCAAAAAAACAAGGCCCCAAACCTACAAGGCCCCCAGGCAGTCTGTGTGGCAATGAGTTTGTGGTGGTTTAATTCTTAGAAATGTGTTAGGTAATATGCACAAGACACAAGTCAAAACTGAAATGCTAAGGGCCCTAATGTGTTCTTGTAGAGGGCAATCTAAGTTGTGCTCACATGGTACTTATTCTTTAACAAATGTGTATTTATTATTATTATCACAAACTAACTGACTTACAGCAAACTGGAGGCAGGATAGTGTTCTAGATTAGTAATACTAACCTGTTCTGGGCAAAATGGGTTGGGGAACATGGGTTTGCAGAAGCCCATTAGGGGCCCCCAATGTCCCTGCACGTTAATCTGGCCCTGATGTCACAACATTAAAAAAATATTTTAATTATTATTTTTTTAAACTCACTCAAGAATGAAGAATTATTCACAAGCCCAGTAAAAGGCCCATACAGAGCCCATGTTTACTGTAGTTTTGGCATAAATAAATGTAAAACAATTGAAAAATGCACAACTGCAGATGCAAAAATAAATACAGTTAGAGTCTATACAGTGTTCCCATCTCAAGTTGTGACAGTGTTTCTCTGCAAGTATGTGGAGCTAGACAGTACTAGTATCTATAAATAAAAGGTTGGGCCCCTGTGAAAGGGTGCTGTTGGGATTAGTTACAGCACAGGTTTAATACTTGGGTGGAAGCAGAAATGGTGCAATGCTGTGGCGTTATCCCAGACGTCTGATGTGATCAGCTGTCAGTATGAGCCTCGGGATCTGTTTCTCAAGCAGAAAGCAGGACATGTTGTTGTTGTTAGGACTTGGCGTGTCTTTGGTTGGCCCCACCAGTCCTCAGCCTCATTAGGACAGCAGTTAGACACCACAGCCTGACTCACACTAATGTTCTAAAGTGCATTCAACATCTATTTCTCCATCTCTTTTCATTTCATAATCACTAAATCACAAACAGCTTCAGTTCATGCTTGTTGGTTTCAGATGTTCCATCTTTTGGCCAACCTGTTTTTTTGCCAATGCAATAGCCACAGAACCTGTTTGTGCGTATGTAGATCAGGCATATAACCATTATCTTTTCATTAACATGGCCATTTGGTGTCATAGGCCAGACACCCACTGGTACCTCTGAGGGGGTGAGGGGTTTTCATATCCAAAGAACTAAATTATATCTTAGTTTCATTGTATATGGTTTTGGATAGCAATATTAGACTAAAGTAAAGGTCACTCACCGTTGCCATCAGGGGCATCAGACAGGTCAGATCCTGTAAGAGGAAGACATGGAACACCATTACAAATGAACATCAGGTCATCACTGGTAGCAATAGTTGGAGCGACAGGAAAACATGACTGATATGAACTGTGTTCAGTACTGTCCATTTCTTTCCATCAATCAAACAACATGTGTTCAGTGTTAGGATGACATATTTGTGGTTTCTATGGAGCGCTGACTAACATTTGTTGGTTTTAGTATTTTCATGGGATTTGCTGACAGTAAGAAAAATCGCCACCTTGGAATTATAAGGTTCCATCTGCGTTCTGAGCGATTTTGAGATATTGAGCTTCAAGGTTTTTGCATTCAATAGTGATAGATATAGAACCTTTTTGTTTTCTAAATAAAAAATCCAAAAATGCATACAACTTTAAAAAAAACACCTCACATAATGTTAATAAGTTATCACAGAATAAGAATATGTGAATAACTCAATTTTGACAAAAATGTCAGATAGAACCTTATAATTCCAAGGTGACAAAATATCAAAACCTTCAGCCTTATCCTTTAAACATCAACAACCATACTGTACACATGGGAAATGATTTCTTATAATAAAGTAAACATCTAAGAACACAGTATCAAGAACGTCTCCTCATCTCTTGTATTCCAAACTGATATGATCTTACTTCCTCTTGTTTCAGCCTCTGCTCAACAGTTAGTTTCAACCAGCTGATGTTGTTACACTTTTGTGTGAGCCACAGGTAAGACAAACCACGGTCATCCAGTATGTTAAAGACAACATGGACGAGAAGTTCTTCAAGTACTCAGAAAAAAGTGCACATTTACATATTTACAGTTCAGTGACAACTGGGCAAACTCCATCTGCTTTGTCCAAAATCCAGTAGATAAATGTTTCCTGGATGTGTATGTCTGTCCAGCAGCACCTCATCAGATGTAAACCTACAAGCTGTTCTGACTTGAGAGATCCCTCTGTGTAATAGGGAAGAAAGTTCTCTATAAAACAAGAATGACAATACCTGCTGACCACCATTAACCAGAACATGGATTTATCAGAAAAACCACTGCATAAGCACTTTTGACTGATGGTTCAATTGGTATTGGTGACCCAAAGTAACCAATTGATAGACTACATCTAATCTTTATAAACCACCCTTTGAATAATGACAGTGTGGACACCAGGTGAGCCTTAACATATGGTAAGTTTGTGTAGAAGTAAACAGAGTTTAATAAATAAATAATTCTGTCAAAATATCAAATGTAATAGATCAGATATAACTCCTCTGTTCTTGAGTAACTGTATAAAGCCTCTGAGCCTTCCAGGCATCACCTTCAAATAACAGTGTAAAAACGAGTCATCTTACCTTTAACTGTCACTGTTCCAGTAACCAGAAGAAGAAGGAAAGCAACCCTCAAACCAGACTTCATTGTCACTGTAGCTTCACACTTTTTCTACTTAAGACCAACTTAAATCTTTCCTCTCAACACAAACACAAACCAGCAGCAGCACAGTAGATGTGGCTATTTGCAGCTACAGTCCTGGTTCCTACCTTTTAAAGAACAGACCGGGTGTGGCAGTCTCCGAGCGCCATTACAAAAGGTGTATTGTGAAAACATAGTCTTAATGAACCTGACAAAACAGATTAGTTTAGATCATTACAGAACAATTAGTGGTGTGAATGACTTCCATCACACAGTAATTACTTGTTACAGAACAGAATGAGGAGCCTCCCTGTGCTCAATAACTGTGAAATCACTTTTTATGTGCATTCCTTATCAGGTATTACTCAATAATGCACAGGTCATTCCAATGCTTTATTTTTTTCATTCTTTACTTTTTATTTTAAAACTAAAAGAAGGCTATAATTAGTAAACAATAATGATAAGAGATACAGTATAAAATTAAATTGGTCACAGCCAATAAAAATGACCTGCTTTAATATTGGAGTTTGGCCTGGTAACTGACCAGCATGGCATCAAACTGATCTCACTTTTTGAACACTTAGTGATAAACTAAAATCTACATATTCAAAGTTAATTTGCTGATTTGTTTAAGGTGGGAAACACTGGATTGAGAGGAAAAAAAGGTGGCTGATATTACTTGATGGGTTATGATGATTCCTAGTTTCACATTGTTCAATTCTGTCATCCTGCATGAAAACATTTCAAACAAGATTTGTACATACTGTAATCCTCAAGTGTGTCATGTAGCCTGCGTTTCACATATTTGAATAACTGTTCTTTTGTTTTTTAAATCTAAATCTACATTTATGATCAAAATTGGGTTTTATGAGAATAAAGAGCCATATTGAAAAATATCGAAAGAAACAAACAAATTGTAGGTACACCTCTCCACGTGTTTATGCATGTTGAATTAACCAGCACATGGAGCAGAGGCTTTCTTCCTACCAGACTGAGCTTCCCCAACTCCTCTGCGGACGTCAGGAGGACTTCCCCGCGGTGTGCACGCGTGTCTGCAGCCTCACCGACACCCCCCTCAGCTGAGATGCAGTCCTTCATCTCTCCCATGTCCAAGGCAATCCTGGTGGCTCTCTTCATCTTCGCCATTCTGCTCATCCTCTACGTGATCCTGTGGTACATCTGCCAGGACGTGGACTGTGACCACGGCATCTGATGGACATGACATGGACTTCCTGAAGGAGAACCAGGAGATCCCAGAGACAGCGGGGTGACCCTGATCGGCGCGTACCTTCAGGTGACCCCCTCTTTGGTTATTTCACTGCGCTCTGGTTTCAGCTGGATTGATATTCAACATGTTGCACCAGCTGAGCTGCGGTCAGTTTTTGGGAGGAGGAGGAGGGAGCAGATGTTTTTATATGTTATTATGTTATTATGATGAATGGATCATCTTGGTTATTCAGTTGAAGCTTAATATCATAAAATTTCACATTATTGCCATCCAATTTTCAAAATTAGCGACACTGACTGTTTTTATTAAGTATTGATTTCTGTATCAAATCTATAATAATGAGGATTTCAAAACTTTGATATTTAAAATGAGGATTTGCTAAAGGGACTCAGAAAAACACAAAAGATGAAAATTAGAAATGCATTTTTGCTTTTTCATACAGTATGGCTCAGTCTGTCAAATACAATACTTAACATAAACACCTACTGCAATTAGGATTGGTGTAATTCTATGTAGTGGATGAACTCTACAGATTACTATCTTTCTTTCTTTGTGTTCATGATCATCTTAACATAGTAAGGACTCTCTTCTCATCCCTCCCATTGTAAGATAAAGTGACAGGAAGTGACTGATTATAATTAGTGTAGTGAGGACACATCATGCATTCTCTTTGTTATAAGTACCATTTCCTTCTCTAACTGAGGTGTTGTAGATTTGCCTTTTTTCAAATAGAGATACTCTCACTTTGGAGGTGACAAAACGTATGAGCACAACATTTATGATTTATGTAAAATTTTAAAGTATTTCCCAAGTCAAAGGAAGCGAGCGCTCTGTCCATAGAAAGCAACAGTCACCACAGATGTCTGAACCATGTAGAAATGTTTCCTTGTTTACCTTGAACACTGTATCCAGAATGTTTTACTGTGGACACAGCTACCCAGCTGATGGGCTTGCTTCCTGCACTCCCTGCATTTTGTCAGCCACAGTGACCCTAGAGCCCTGACATACTTCAAAATGGACACAGACAGCAGCGTACACAGACGCCTTCCACACATTTGCACTACAAATCACATATCTGTCTCCCAGATGTCTCCACTTCTGCCTGCACACATTTCCATCCCTCTGTCTTCACACTGTCTTTGTAAATCCACTACACAAGTTTAAAGCCATCTGGGTATTATAGTGGTGGGTAGCGTTCATGTGGCCATACATTTTAGGTGGCTCTGTCAATTTTTCATAACATGCTTTGCCAAATGAGAATTAACAGCAATAGAGCTTTCCTCTTAGTATCCATTTTGTCACGAAACTAGCCAAAGCCAATACTAGCCACTGCGCGACCTGCAAATAGTCCCTACGTCACCAAGCTTCCAGCACCAACTATTTTCCTGCACCACTTTCTGACCATGTCCAAAACACAGGACATGGGGGTCTGAGGTCACGTTTGTTGGGGCATCAGTGAACTCGGAGAACTCACCAGACATGGGGGTGTGGTAATAAGACCTAAAGGACTGGGTTTATGCTTCACCCTCATCCCTTTGAGGGTAGTATTTTGTGGAAAAGTGATAGTTCAACACTGGCATTGAGTTCTGGATCTTCGGGGTTGAAAAGGCTTAGATCATGGAGGGTTGTCCGTCCTTGGATCTCTCTATTGCTGGTTGAGATGCTTAGACTGATAGTTGTTCTTTTGTAGCTCTTGCTTTTGTTTTTTCTCTTTCCTTCTGAATGGATGGGGGTTTCTGGGTCAGAGAGCTGGGTTTTAGGGTTCAGGTGGTGTGGAGGTGGAGCTGTTTTTATTAGTTGCAAGATGTGTTTTTTTTTTTTGTGCTAATATGCAAATGTATACAGTAAGGTTCCCTTCAATAGTCGGAAATAGGTGGAAATTATTCCTCAACCTGTTACCCAATACCATGTGCGTATGTGTAACTTATTTCAGTAGCACCATGGTGGACACAAAGCAGTTTTGGGGGTGGAAAGGAAAGGAAGCAGAAACAGGCTTTTAATCAAGTCCCCCAAACACAGAAATTCTCTCATAAATCTTCAGGGTCCTGCAGATTCTTAGCCTGATAACCAGACTGAACTGCCATTTGGTTTCACTTTATTCATTCGGCCTGACATTGTGTTCATGTTAGCCAATTTATTGTGTTTTGTTTTGCTCTAACCAATCAGTAGTGAGTAACATACCCTTCTCACCAATGTCATTTTCAGGCAAAACGAAAGCTGCTTGGAACAAAACAACTTAATGTTTTTCACAATGATCACAGAAGTATCTTGACTGAAGAGTTATTTCTGTAAGTTGACTTACATTAACTGGTCCAACTGCAACCATCTCATCCACACCGGTCACTTTATTTATTTATTTATTTTGTGGTGGAGCTGAGACCCTGCCAGTAAGCTGGGATCAGGAGTCTATAAATCAGACCTGCAAGATCCTCTCACACTTTCCCCCTGGCCTGCCAACTGACATTGTTCTTTGACCTGCTCACAGACATATTTGTATTTCTTATATTTAATTCAAACATTTTGCATTATTCATGTAAGAACTATGCGTGGTCTCCCTGCTTTATCACACACTTTTGAGCCAGGTTGTCTTGGATATATTTTGATATTACTGATAACTGTAGGGAAATTCATTCTCTGCATTTAACTCATCCTAAGTGTTAGGAGCAGTGGGCAGCCACTGTGCAGCGTCCGGGGACCAAATCCAGTTCTAAGGCAGTGCCTTCGTCAAGGGCACTGACAGGAGAATTAACCTAACATAAATGTTTTGATGGCAGGGGAAACCAGACCTTCTTGCTGTGAGGCAACAGTGCTAACCACAGAGCCACCGTGCTGCCACTACACTAGTAGTAGTAGTAGTAGTAGTAGTAGTAGTAGTAGTGACTACTAAAAAGTAAAAGTGACTTCTTGTCATTGAGTGCGACCCTGCTCTGTCATCAGAAGTCATGTAGTCTGCACTAGGCTTCAGGCTCAGCACATTTTAGGCTAACCTGCCTGGTGGATATCATGTGTACAAAGCTGACATGTTGTCCTGAGGGGGGTTCTAGAGGACCTTTCATGGAGTGTCCAACATGGAAAAGGTTCATCTTCTGGAGGGCAGAAGAAAGTGGACATTCTGGCCTCTTCATGGCAGGAAAGGTCAGGGGGGCGACATAATCACCAGGGCTCGTCTTCTGGGACCCTGAATATCATACCTAGTTTCAGCTTACTGGCCTGTAGTTGTAGTGATATCTTGCTCTGGACCAAATTGTTTGGTAAAAATGTGGACAATTAAAATTCAGCAGCCTTGATCGTCTTCATATATTCCCCTGTGAGGAAGTCGGAAATTTGAATGCTTTCTGTCATGCAGCCATGACATACTTGGTCACATTTCAACTGGTAGTTATAAAATTGCAAGCGTTTAATTAGAAGATTCAATAGTGGATATTGATTCATCCAGACTATTTGCCCCTGTAAACTATGAATAGAAATAAATTATATTAATTTGTTAATTTGTGCCTTTGAAGTCTACTCATCAAAGCACACATTATACTTTCCATGTCCGCAGAGCTGCGAGGGTCCATGTGACATAATTTTGTTAGCTGCCAGTATGTCTGTGATGGTCTGTGTAGCTTTTTTTGAGAATGTGGGGATTTCGCAACCTGAGGGAGTTAACATTCTACAATTAAAATTTTACACAAGAGGACTATTTTATAGGCTGATTCTGGAATTTTCAGTCTCCATAAATTTATTCCATTAAACATAATATATTCCGACTTTAGCAGGATTTAGACCTTCGTGTTGGGAAACTAAATTTACAGAAAACATAATTAACCAGTTAACTAAAAGAAATACAACATGAGAAATGCAGATAATTAAAACAAGGGTAGAGACCTTCTTTTTGTCAGCTGGTCCAAACTGTCTGGACCTCAGGAAAATCCTGGCTACGGTCCTGTGTGCAGCCCAGAATGTAGTATAAACAGTAAATGTTGGTAAAACCATATGAGCACGTTTTTGTTCTGTTTTGGAATATTAAAGATTGTGTGTGCACAGGCACAGGCTGAGTCTACACAATGAAAGCAGTACATCAGCAGCAGCAGCAGCAGCAGCTTCAGTCCTTTGTTAGTGTCTGTTATACAGGATCACAGAAGAAGTGTGTAAAGTGTGACTGAAACGTGAGCCGTTCCGCGGCCTGTGTAGACAGCTGCATCTATTAGAATAGAAGCGTATGTCTTCCGGTGTCAGGACATGGTGGTGTTTTGGGTTGCTGAAGTATCTGTCCCCCTGTTTCAGGCTCCTTTTTACCTAAAGGAGATGGCTGTGGGGCATGGTAATGGTCAGCTCGGCTGGTGTCTTCACCAAAGCTAGAGCAAGCTGCGGCTACAAAGGTCCAGTTGCATTTGTTTCAGCTACGCTTGACTTTAGCCCTTAGTTGCAGGTCCTCCTGCTGCGGCTCTGCATTATGTGGCTGACTAGATGAAGATCTGGCAGCCTTGAAATATCCAGAGGTTTTACTGACGCTGACCTTTCACCTGTGTTGCTGCTATATTGTCCAGTTACCCAGACTGACATAGCAGTGAGTGACTTATTATTCCAAAACAAAATGTATCCAAACACATCTACCCAATTACTCACTTACAAAATGTAAACATTTTTATGGGTCCTGTTTTCTCTGAAGTAAATTCAAATAATTATAAAAAGTGGCCATTATGCACTTGTGGGGCCCTAGGATGCAGCCTTGGCCAGCCTGTGTGTTAATCTAGCTAGGGTGTAAGGCAGTACAATAGGTCTTAAGCAGTGTCATGTGGCAGTAATAGGAAACAACAACTCCCCATCTTTCTTTCTTTCTTTCTGGGTGTAGTTTGTTATGTGGATCTACCCCTCCACCAGGTCTACTAAAATAAGCGTTCTTGTCTTAACAGTTAATCTGCACCAGCATCTTGTGACGCAATTTTCCTAGGGGCGGAACAAAGGACAGATGAATCCGATGCAGGCGCTGAGCCGGACTCATTGACATGAAGCACAGTTGGACTCGGAAGCTGTTCCGTCGGAAACAGAGGGATGTGGCTGCTGTCAGTGTTGGTGCCTCTTGTCAGGCTGTATTTATGCGGAGTTAAAGTTCTTCTCTATCAGATGTTCAACAGCTCTTTTACGCTACCAGGTCAGGTCAATTAATGTTTCCCAAATGTCTGTTACTGTCTGCTAATCTGTATTCTTTAAAGTTATTCTTTAATTTCCCAGTGTCTACAATACGTGCCGTCTGCATGCCGAACCCCTTTAGAAATGTGACAGTTTACAAAAATATTACCTTATTCACCTACAAATGAACATAGGTGATGGAACCTGAGTTACGACTTTTAATAACGGTGTCTTCTGGTCAGTTCGGCATACTTCTGATTCGCCAACCATGTAAAGTTCGATGAGTGCTTCACTCCTCATAATCTTCCAACTAAATAATGACAGGTAGCTAACCTTGTGAACCAAATCTAAAAAATGTGACTGTAGTGGAAGTAACTGCTGCCAGGGGGATCATGTGTGTGGAATTAACTAGCTAGACCAGCAACTATAGAAAGAGATAAAAACAGATTATTTAAAGGGGTTTCTACTTGTAAACAGTCAAGGGAACGTTAAATTGGGGATATTCTTAACGGAAATTGGTGACTCTGTCTATATGAGTGCACAACCTGTCACTGTTCTATTTTATCAGCTACGGTGACAGTAAAATGACAGGTTCACATTTTTTCAAGTCTTTCTTAAAACAGAAATCAGGTGCCCATATGAACACTGAAACATTTGCTGTTAACTAGACAGAATTTCAGGATAGTGTACGTACTAGAATAATGCTGTTTTTTATTCAAATGAACTGACATTAATAGTGCCATTACATGTATGATTTAATAGCATGTTAACTAGAACTATAAGTCTGAGACCTCCCCACTTGACAATCCAAACTTTGAGGAAAGTACAACTGGATGTTAGCATAAAAATTAATTTTATCATGGTTAATCAAACATGTCTGGTTGTCTGATACAAACGGATAGTTGTTCCCCCGGCCTCTACATTGAAACTGTGTAACTTTCCAGGGATAAGGCTTGATACATGAGCCACTGAAAATGTGGCTGTATTATGAAGTATTAAATGTGAGTGCATTCATGAAAATGTCAACAAAATCTGGATTACATGTATCCTTACATTCTATTCATAATCATATATATTCAGTGAGGGTAAAAAATATCTTACGTCGACTAACAGGCTAGTCCATTCCAAATGAAATTCTGTTATGTATAAAATAATCTATTGAAGCCTTAGTTAGCCTAATCTTTTCATTTGGAGAGCAGCAGTAGTTCGTAGCCATGAAAATGCCCTGGTATGGTGATATGGTTGAAAATACTATATATCACAATATCAATAAGGATATTTTCTGATATCGAAATATATATCACAATATGGCGAATGTAAGCAAAATCACACATAAACTAGTCAAACTGATGCTGAAAGCAATGTATTGTGTTCCACTGTATTCCATGAGAGCAAATTCTTTATATGTGACAAACAAAAACTTAGGTAGATAATTTTGTTTGTTTTTAATCACAGTTTACTCAGAATCATTCATTTGAATAACAGAAATGTCTAAAAGATCATATCATCACAATGTCATTTAGATGAAATTTGATACATGATAATATTGAATTATTGCCCAGCAATTTTTTCTGTTATTGATCAGGGCATGTGACATTGTTTGACCTTTTCATTAGGATCTAAAATATAGAGCAGCACTCATTTATGAATAATTTCTTTGCAGGTTTCTAAGTGCTGAAGTCAAACTGTATCACAATACTCTTTTTGACATGCAAACTTGAATAACCTTTAACATGACTACAGGAGGGATACATTCTCCATAGACTGCTCTATTAAAAATAACAGCAGAAATGCAAACACAGCAGTCAGAAAGTGTTTGTTATTAACACCTTCCATGGGTCAAATAGTCAAATGAGTGCCATGCCATCATTAATAGGCATACTATCACATACAGTAGCCTAAAATGTTTTTATTTATTTGTCGTCAGTTGAATTACAGGGGTTTTCCTGCCTATCTAATTGTAGGGAAACCTGCCTAAAAAAGTCTGGTAAGTCTGAGAATATTAAGCATCAAACTTCACTCTTGACCTTGGAAGTAGTGAGTAGTTGTAAGTTTGATAAAATCAAACTCAACTTGTTCCTGAGGCTCTCTAGAGCCCATCTGCTGAAGACCATGGGATGTGATTAAAAGCTGTGGAAAAAGCTAGTAAGTGGACCTTGAGTTCAAATGATTTTGTCAAAACCCTGAAAACAATGAAGCAACACATGGAACAGCTGCGTGTAAATAACAACTATTTCGCTGGAAGGCTCTGAATGCACACTCACACTGGACTGTTAGTGTTTTGAGTGTTACTGTTCTGAGTATTTCATTGAAATTTAAAGCCATAAACCAAAAGGAAAAACTGTGTTAACGCATGTGATGGTACAGTGAGACATCATTAATGCATTAGGCTTACACTTTAAGACAAAGAGGTGATTGTGTCTCCAGACACACACTTGTATAATCTCACAAAGAATGAAGGCTGTAATAGGTAGTAAGGGGATTTCCTAAATTCCTGTTATTTACATGGAATATTCCACACCATGACAAAAAGATAAAGCCTCACTGGCTCATGATCTAAGAAGCAAAAATTCCAGTTTTGCAGCCCCAAAGTTGAATCAGATCTTTGTTGTGGTCTAATAAGACTATACAGCAAATGGTTCAGGTGATAATTTGTACATCTTCCTTCATTTTCACCTTCAAATAAGTGGTTTAGACAATCAGTTAATTTTTGGACTTGGTCAAAAATCTGTCTGATGCTTAATGTTGCAATGTTCACTGGACACCATTGTAAAGCTGCAATGAGCTCTGCCCCAATGAACCCTTAGGGGTTAAGCTTAAATGTTGTCATAACCAGTATGATTTGATGACTAAAACTATTAAAAATTGTGCCTAGCTCGTAAAAGAATCACAGAATTTATCCTTAGGTACAATTTCAATAATTGGAGTGTAAAATGTGCAAAAAGTAAAATGTGAAATGACAATACTAGCTCTTGCTGCATAACAGATTAGCTTCCTGTGTGTCTCATAGACTATAAATAAAGATGGACGACGCATCTCCACTTCCTCCTACTGTACAAAAATGAAGCCAAAATATCCCGGATATGGGAGCTGCCATCTTGCACTGGTGACGTCATTTGGAGCCAGAGTCTGCGCAGTAGTGATCCGCGGTGGAGCCGTGGTATCGAGTTCCCACCTATACACCCGCCCGAACCAATCGCGAGCACACTCACAGTTGTCAATCATGACGTGACACCCCTTTTTTATAGCATCAAATAACTAATTAAAACCAAACTTATCAGAAAAATTAACACTTTAACAAACAGCAGCGTGATAAGATCTACCTAAAATGACATCTTTGGGAAAAATGTATTTGACGTGTACTTTGATTTTTCAGTTTGGCCCATGTCCCATCCACTGACATGGAGGAGGCGGGGCTTATGACCTATACTGCAGCCAGCCACCAGTGGGCAATCGTGATGTCATGTCGTCCATCTGTATATACAGTCTATGGTGTGTCTTGATGAATTAGCTAGTCAGGCACGTTTCAGTATTATGTCAAATTACTTCATATTAAAGGAATAGTTTAACATTTCAGGATATGCACTTGCTTTCTTGCCTAGAATGAGATGAGAAGATTGTTTCCACTCTCGGCTAGCTTGGCTCTGTCCAAAGGTAACAAAATCCACCTACCAGCACTTCTAAAGCTCACTAATTAAATGTGTATCTTGTTTAATCCGTACAAAAACCTATGTGTAAAAATGACACATTGCAATGTTATGGGAGGTTATGTGCACTATAGTACCATGCTACATCACAGCTGAGTGTGGTCACAAGTATGATGGACCACACCTGACCACACCTAGCTGTGATGCTGTTTTTGGTCTGAGGTTTGAGAGACCTATACCTTTCAACCCATAGAGGACAGAGCAGCAATGTTTTCCTTCTTCCAAAATCTAGTGTGGACTTAGTCTTTAAGCATTTTTTTATATGTGGGCATGTGTTTGATGAAAATCCTGTAGCCAACAAAAGATAACTTGTAGTTGTACCGTTGTTTCAAACGTAAATCAATCCTGAATATGACATGAGCTAAAACTGAAACTAACCAAGAACAGGCTCAGTTTTTCTTCTTCCTTAAAGGGATTTTGCATCAATAATGGACTTGGCAGAGGAGATGTTGTAGCCTCCATACTGTTTGTAATTTTTCAGTCTTGGTTGAAAAATGTGGAAAAGGGTATGGGAGAAATGGAATTTAATGACCATTTGCATGTGAAGGGGGTTTTTGGAGATCAGATCAGACAGCAGCACAGGTAAAAGTAAACTGATTTCTTGCCTTAAACTGATTTCTCACAGTAATCTGGATTCTTGTGTGCATGTAAACATAGCTGAAAGATTTTACAATTCTCCATCTCAGTGTAGCTTCACAAATGGTTATAATGTTTTTATCAACATCCTCAAATGTTTATTTCACTATTCTTGTTAGGTACTCAATAAGTGAAGGCATCCAAGTGGATTGCTTACTGAAGGAACCAATGGAGGGTAAAAGTTCAGGACCTTCATGCTCTGGCCTCAATCTGGTCGCACACCCACGGGCAAAAAGCAAAGTCTGGAAATACTTTGGCTTTGACACAGATGCAGATGGCTGCATATTGCACTGGAAACGGATATACTGTCGCGTATGTATGAGTCAAATTGCATACTCTGGAAACACCTCCAATCTGTCGTACCACCTTGAAAAAAACCACCCTGTAGAGTTCAGTGAGTTTGTGAAGAGCAACACGGATCAGATGCGTGAGGCATTCGCCACAGCATTCTCTAGGATAAAGACTGAGCCTTCAGGTCTACATGTTCAGCAACAATCCCAGGACACAAACTTAAGACAGAGCTTAGACTATGAAAACAGACGACACAATGATCTGACTGCAGCTGTCATCAACTTTATCAGCGAGGGATTGTACCCTGTATCTGTAGTTGAAGAGCCTACTTTCAAGACCTTAATGAGTACCGTTGATCCTGGGTACTCTCCACCGAGCAAAAGCGACCTGGCAGTCAAAATGCTTCCTCAGATGTATTGCCGTACCCGGGACATGGTCTTTAGTGAGATTGCAGGGGTTTTGAACTGTGGCGTTACTACAGACCTTTGGCAAAGCCAAACCCAGAATAGAACATACATTTCACTCTCTATGCATTCAGTTAATTACAACAGTTCAACTGGCTTCTCTGTGACCAACAAGTGCCTTAAAACCTTTGAAGTACAAGAGGACAACACAGCTGAGAACATCACCAGAGCGATGTATGAAGCCTTTGTTGAATGGGGCATAACTCATAAAGTCAGTGGTGCCACCACAAATGGTTCAGTGGACATTGTCAAAGCATGCTCGCTCCTGGAACTATCAGTGGAAATGCCTTGCCTTGGACATACCGTCAATCGTGCAATGGACGAAGCCTTTCAGCTGCCGCGAGTTGACAGCTTTTTGGGATGCTGCCGCAAACTTGTTGATCATTTCAGAGAACCGTCAATGTATCTGCTGAAGGAAAAACAGAAGCAACATGGCCTCTCTCAGTGTGCACTTATCACAGACAGGGGTAGGTCTTGGTTGGCCACATTGGCAATGTTACAAAGACTGAAAGGGCAACAGGTTGCTGTAACTGCAACACTTATAGAGAATTCCAGCAGCCATCATTTCAGCTTTGATGGCCCTGACTGGGCTTTGTTGGAGGGCTTGATTGAAGTCCTCCAGCCTTTTAAAGTTGTAGCAAACATGATAACTTCTTGCAGGTACCCAACCATTAGCATGGTTAGGCCTGTGCTTCATATGCTATTGAATACCACCCTCAAGGTCAAGGAAGGGGACCTCAAAGAGATCAGCATGACCAAAGAGGTCATCTCAAAGGTTCTATCAAACACCTATTCACAGAATTCACAACTGTCGCAAGAAATTTCAACATTCCTCAACATTGCTACCTTCCTGGATCCTCGGTACAAGAAGTTGCCTTTCCTGTCCACTCAGGAACGCTCCAAAGTTGAGAATAACATCATCGAGGAGGCAAAAGCAATCCTTGAGAAGCAGATTGCGGAGCGACCATGCCTAGATGATTTCTCCTTGGTATCTGATGAGCCACCTAGCAAAAAGCAGACACCTCTAAGAGAATCTTCAGCCAGCAGTGTAACCCAAAACAACCCTTTGGCTGCCATATTTTGCCAGTCTAATGCAGACCAGAGCCAGGAGGAGCTGCATGCACAGGTGGTAGAAGAGCTGAGCAACTACAAATCACAAAGAGTCCTAGGTCTGGATGAAGACCCTTTACTGTGGTGGTCAAGTCATGCACCCTTGTTCCCCACCCTACCCAAGGTGCTCCAGAAGTACTGGTGTGTTCCTGCCATGAGTGTACCTTGTCACAGGCTGTTCAGCTCCTCTGGGACTGTTCTGTGTGGGAAAAGGAACCGTATAGCTCCAGCTTTAGTAGATCAGCAGGTCTTCTTGTATGAGAACTCGCGAAACTACTATGAGCCTGAACCCTGTGAGGATGATTTGGACAATGTTTGGGAAGGAAACTGTAGTCTGGGTCAGCCACTTGAATGACTGTGTGCTTCAAACCTGTTGAAGCATTAAAAATATAATCAAGGTGTATCAGTCAGTAATATAAAAATGTAATGGACCTGTTATAATAATCTTTCTTTGAGTTTGGCTTATGATCTGTATGAAAAGAGTTTGGCCTATATTGTCTCGCTGAGTCATCTTAAAACAATTGTGTAATATTTTGGGGGAAAACACTTACTTGTGTTCTTTATGAGAGTGAGATAAGAAGATTGTTACCAATCTCATGTCTGTGCGTTAAGTACAGAGCTAAAGCCAAGACATGTCTAGCCTAGCTAGCACAAGACTGGAAGCAGGAGAAACAGTTCAAAATCACACCTACCAACACCTCCAAAGCCAACTAGTTAACTCCCATTTGTTTAATCTGTAAACAGAAATGTAAAAAAACAACTGTTGAGCTGTTGTTACTCAAGAAATGGCTCCAACACGTCACTCTCCATAAAACCATGCATTGCTGTTTTTAGCCATGCTAGCGTTGTGACTCTAGGTCCAAACTGAATATATCTCAACAAGCACTGAATGGATTACCATACATTTTCTACAGATATATGTTCCCCAAAGGATGAAACCAAATGACTTTAGTGATCCATCCAACGTCCAACATTATACCTGCCAACATCTGCATTTTAGCATCGTCATTGTGAGCATGTTAGCATGCTGATGTTAGTGTTTAGCTCAAATCACAGCTATGTAAAAGTACAGCCTCACAGAGGTAGCATGGCTGTAGACTCTTAGTCTTGTTACATTTCTGTTCATGTATGGGTTAAAGAAATAAGACACATTGTATTAATTAGAAAAGCTTTAGAGGTGCTGTTTTCTACTTTGTGCAGAGCCAGGCTAGCTGTTTTCCCCGTGTCCAGCCTTAATGCTAAGCTAGGCTAACCATATCGTGACTCTTCATCATTGTCGTTTTGTCTGTCAAACTCTGTACAGAAAATGTAGTTCACTGAAATAAACATAACGACAGAACCAGCCATAATGCCGTCATATTGGATCCAACACATTTGTAATCAAAATAATTCTAGTGATTACAGAATAGTAATACTGTGTGTTGTCTCACTATCTATGCCACTACCTTCTTCCTTGGTATGTTATAAGCTCTGTTGTGTCTTTTTGGCCTTTTCAGTTGCACTTTTTTTTCCCTCAGGCTCTTTGATTCAACTTTTTTAGTTTTGTTTGGGATGTACTTTGTAAATTCCTACTGTATATGGATATTGCAGAATTAACAATGGACACGTTTTAAAAATGTCTTGCTCTGCAGAACACCAGTATATATAAATTATCATATTAAACAACGCTATGAAAGTAAAGATTTTGTTTTTAACTTTTGCCTGGCTGGTTGATGTTCAAACGTGATTTAAACACATTTAACCCTACCTGTTATTTACACAGAATAAATAGTCATATTGATACTGATCCCCAAAGAAATGGAAATGAAAGATTGCATAATGTTCTCATGTGGTCCCCTCTCTCCTCCTACACAGTCTTACCCAAGCAAAATGGAAGGGTTGCCATTGTGACTGGGGGTACCAGAGGAATGGGTTTTGAGACAGCGAGACACCTGGCAAGCCTGGGCATTCATGTTGTCATAGGTAGGCTACTGTCAAATCATGCCTTTAAAGTTATTACATTTCTGCAGTCCTGTTGTAATTTGCAATTGTCCCCTCATCTTAATTTCATTACTGTGAATAAATTAAGTCAATTGGCTGTACTTTTAAATTTGCAGTTTATATCCTAAGATTGGACTCATGGAACCCAGTGTTTTCGTTTCTCCTCCATCAGACTAAATTCCATTGAACTGACTGAAGTAATGGTCTTACATTTCAATCAAACAACAGGAACTATCCCCAATAGTCAGATGCTTTGTGATTACATGTTGTGTCATTTTAGTTCATGCAGTGTTTGGTTTAGTAGTCAACATTATTAAAAAATAAAGCTTAGATTGATTATGTTTTATATATGACAGGTAATAATTTTCAGGATACATGGATAATTAGTACTGCTATGAACAGAGATAACATGGCAGTCTTATTGAGTCAGTGTAGTTGGATTGAGTTGAAGTGGATATTTGCTCGACATCTGCCCAGCAAGCCTCTCTGATCTCCATCATCTCCAGCTGGGAACGAGAAAGAAGAAGGCACAGCAGCCGTCAGGATGATTCATGAAGAAGGCAGCATGGGGAAAGGTAATCATCTGTCTGTCTCATCTTTGTCTTTGCTCACACCTGTCATTTTAGCACATTTTTAGCCAAAACAAAAACCTTTATAAAATAGTCTGGTATAAGATGTGAATTGACACAGCAGTGGTGCCTTCAAAGTGAAGATGGTCTTGCAGTATTTAAAATTAATAAAAATGCAGAATCAAAGTGTTCTGTGTTTGAATGTATGTATACAGTATTAGTTAAGCAATCACCTGTACAAAGTCATTTGTAGTCTCAATTATTTTAATTATTTTTTGAAAATTACAAAATCGTTGTTATCTCTTTAAAATAGTTTCCAACCCTGTTTTATTAGCAACTTAAACAATGCTTTTATACTCTACACGATAAGCTTTTTATGAAAGAAAGGCTTTTGCTGCACACCCCCTCATAGGATAGCCAACATCTTGTCTGGAATTATCAGTTATGTCAGTAGACAATATGGCAGTGTGTAAATTGTAGACCCAGACATTTGCCAGCTTTTCAGCAATTGTTAAATAAAGAGGTACATGTCTGTGCATGTACTTCATGTGTGTATTCCAGATGGTTTTAACTTGTTACAGCTGACACAGCTGGCAGTCTGCCACTGTCACCACAGCAGGATGCTCCTTCTCTGGCACTCAGAGCAGGGGGAGGGGTATACATCTGGGGCCGTATTCATGAAGCGTCCTAGTACAAAGAGTTGCTCCTAGTGACAAAATCTTAGAATAATTAAGTTTTCTAAGAATTTCCCCTTACAGTTAAGACTAGATCCTGATAAAGATAAAAGTTATTCACAAAGCATCTTAGCCCTTAAGAGAGCTCCTAAGGTAAAAACTGTTAGGAGCAGGGAGGAGGACTTGTAAGAGGCTTAAGAGTTTCTTAAGCAGAGGAGAAAATGGCAGAGAGACAAAGAGGTAGCAGAAATATTCTCCAAATGCTGAATGACTCACCCAACACAATAATGCTGTAATGCCAGAAATGAAAGTGGTCACAACACTAAGATATTTGGCCACTGGAAAAATTCAACAGTGTGGCAGTGATGACTTATATAGACTGGCCAGCAATCACAGAAATTGATAAAGCCGAGCATGGTAAATAATTGTAAGCAAATAAATATAACTATCAACCCTGTTTTAATAGCAATTTAAACAATGCTTTCTACATTCTACAAGATAAGCTTTTTATGTAAGCAGGTTGCTGTGCAAGTAGGCCTGTGTTTTCAAACCTTTTGTAGGCTACTTTTAAAGTATGGCTTACAGTTTATTCAACAGAGATGTTTATTACATAAAATAGTATTCATAATTACACCATGTGTTAATAGAGACTAAATTCTGTGATTAGGCCTATCGATTTCACTTTCCAAGAGTGCATTTTCTTTATTTTTTATTTTTTGATCAACCAATCACACCTTTTAAATGAATGTGTCATACCTAGCAACAGGGTCAGCCACACCTCCTCACTAAGGTCAAGGTTTCAGTCCCTTCCTTGCTCAGAGTGCTCTGAGAATTTTCCTAAATCACTCCTAAGCTAGGACTCCTTGCTAGAATTTTTTAGGCTAAGTTAGGAGCTCTCTGAGAGTATTCTCAGAATGTTTGTGAATATGACCCCTGGATTTTAGGTTGCAAGAAATTAGTGCACGGATACTTTTCATCTACTAATACGGGTAGATCTATCATCGTCGATAGAATAGCCCATCAGGGTGGGACATTTCTTGTAGCTCACCAAGATATACAGTATATATATCTTGTATATATCTAATATATAAAAAGAACAAATAAATGGCAAATAACATATGTATATATACATACATATATATACATATATATGTATATGACAGCCATCATACCATCTCCACACAAAGAGCTCTTTGTTTCAGTCCGGCTATGTGTGGGAAACAGTACTAATTAGACCAGTGATTTACTGAATTCTAAGGCGGCTTTTCGTGTGCTTCTTTATATGGACGTTACTTCAAACCCTCTCTTGTGAGCCATCTCAATTAGTGTAATGCAGAATACGCTGTAATGGGGGAGTTTAACTGATTTAAATAGGTGCTTGAATATGATGAATAACATGCCTGCAGTCGCTAAGAAATAAGACTGTACCAGGGTTTAGAGAGAACACATTCAAAGCTGTACGGAGCTTTAATCCCAGAGGCCACATTCAGTGCAGACTTACAACTCTAATATTCTTTTTCAATCCCAGTTTAACCAGTCTTAAATTGCCCGTTGGGTAACTTGAAGGCTGCAGATTTGGATCATTGACTTCACGCCAAACTTCACGCCAAACATCAGTAGATTTGTCCATTTGTTGTAAATAAAATTCACCAAAATGGCAGAGACATACTCCATTAAAGTAAAAGTCCTGCATTCAAAATTGGTAGTATTACTAGTATTATCAACAAAATGTACTTACAGTATCAAAAAAAAAGTACTCCTGCAGATATATCTGCAGAACGAGTATATTATAGGAATATATAATACTGATGCATTTTCCTGTTGTAGCTGCTCAATGTGGAGCTAGTTTAGTTTGAACTACTTTATATACATTTAGCTCCAGTGGTTCCCAAACTAGGGGTGGGGCCCCTCCAAGCCTCCGTCTTGTGACCCGATAAATCTGAGGTGTCATGAGGAGAAACGAAAACAGTCTGCTACACAAATCTGTTTTTCTCTAATCTTTAATTTTTAGTGGAATGATAATTTGACCTCGCTGAGCCTTAAACTGTCATTGGAATGAAACCATGTGGCAAGTTTAGAGGAGAAATGTCTCTTTGGTGGAACTGCTAACAACTGATAGACATCTGAAACAGGACACTGCTTTTTTGTAAGAAGTAACAAGCCAAAATGGTGGGGAACCAATGGTTTCATCTTAAACAGTATGTGTTGTATTGTATAAGCTCATCATATGTTTTTGTAATGTAAAATCTTCATCTGTAAATAACATAACTAGTAATTATAGCTATCAAATAATGATAATAAAAGTGCAGTATTTTCCTCTGAAATATAGTGGAGTGGAAGTATAAAGTAGTATAAAACCAAAATGCTCAAGTGAAGTACAAGTACGTCAAAACTGTACTTAAAAAAAGTACTGGAGTAAATATGTTTTCACACTGTATCACAATGTCACATAGATAGCACATAGTTTATATATTGTATTCTTTGTTTGTGTGTTCCAGCACTTCATTGAAGTTTATGGAAGCCTATAGGGGACTACATTAAAATGATAATGTAAAATTAAATTAAAGTGTAATTCCACATTAGCATCATAATTTTCCACATATGTGTGTTATTTGTGTACAAATTAAAATTAAAATGCTCTAATCCAATTAGCATTTTCATTTTCAAATACTCGTATGGGCATTCTATGACCACATTAAAATGAAAATGGAAAAGCTGTTTGACATTTCATTTTCAAAGTCGTACCCTGCTGTACAGGGGACAATAATCAAATGTTAATTCAAATTTGAAAATCAAAATGCAATATAAACAATGTAGTCTGATTTTCCATTTATGTAAGCTAGAGCTATTGGAACGAATTTCAAGAGTCACATATAAATCGAATAGTAAATTAAGTTAATTTAAGTTAATTAAAACTAACTGAATACTGAAATTACTATTCAAATGTGTATTGATTTATTTTTTTTAATACATGTGTATTGTTGGCTAACATTAGTGATTCTCGCCCTTCTCACCTACCTGCATGTGAAATCAAAATGCTTTTGTCACGTCTGATGAACAATAAAGTTTTCTGAATCACAATCTCACTATCAGAAATGGCAGAAAGCAATGTACTGGAGATCACCACTCCTTACCATTTAAGAAGGGGCTCACGGGGCTCACCAGCTGCCTGCCAAGTTAACGCTTTGTGCCTAAGCTTAATTATTACTTGGCAAGAAAGCTATCACCTGTTGGTAATTCCAAATGTTTATTGGAAATGTTGGAATGCCCTCTAGTAGACAGAGCGTTTAATAACCACATGCTGATAGTGGCATTGGCAATGCCTTTTTATAGGTCCATAGGAAATATTAATAATAGGTTAAATGTGAGCATTAAAAATTAGAATATAACTTGACTATTAAAAATAATAAGGAATGAAATTTGAATGGGATTATAGACTAATGCATCACTAATGCAAGCAATATTTAAGTCACAATTCCAATTAAAATGCAATTTTCTAACAATTTGAAAATGAAAACAACATTTGACATTTCATTTTCAAAGACTTAACCTTCTGAAATTGTTAGAAAATTGCATTTTCATTTTAGTTGTGATTTAAATATTGCTTGCTTGTTTCGGAGAATACTGCAAAGGTTTCGCGTTGAGCATAAAGCCTCTGTGCATGCTGGTAGGTCATGCGCCATCTGCTGAGGCCCCCACCATGGTGTCTCACGCGAGCATAAACAGCTTAAAAGACTGTTCGCGCCTATTCATTTTGAAAGAGCAACAGCCAATGGGGAAACATCAACAATCAACCGAACAATGGTGTAACTTCATCATGGTGTAACACAGTTACTCATTCAGTAAGTCAGGGACAGATTTGCCCTGCTTTGCTGCAGTCCAGCCAAAAATAATTGCAAGTTGTGATCATCCAGCTTCGAGAACATCTCAAAAAATTGTGAACAACATTTGGTTTAATTGGCAGTAACTTTTAAAGTTGTTAAAGTTTCACCGATGTCCATTAGAACATGCCATGTATCATTTCCTGTTTGTACAAAATGATAAAGAGCATGCATTTCTTGAATAATAACGCTTTTCTATAGGGATTAATATACTTGATAGTACATGCTGTTGTACTATTAATCTCAGAAAGAAATGGAGTAGAGTTCCACATGAGCACAAGCAAGAGAGCAAAATGAGCTGAAGGGGTCACACATTGGAAGGAGTAGCCCTCCTCTCCTACCATCCTAGGTAAAAAAAAAAAATCTGGTGACTGCTCTGCACTATTACATTATGGAAATACTCTAGATACATTTTCTACAATTTAGCTTTAAAATCTTGGAATCGTGATGCTGTTTTAAATGTTTGAAACTGGTCAGACTAACTCGTCAAATCTTAATCTGTGCTAACAAGCTTTTTCTGTTCACAGCTGAGTTTGTCTTCCTGGACCTGACCTCACTGAAATCTGTGCAACAGTTTGTTCAGAAGTTCAAAGACAGAGGTCTGCCCCTCCATGTTCTGGTTAACAATGGTAGGCTGCTTTGATGGTCTCCGTAAATGCACAAAAAGTCATGTTAGCATTCCATTTTTACCCGGTTGAGTGATTGCGTGCATACACTAAAAACACATCTCCTATCTTCTGTCATTCTCTCATGTAGCTGGGACCATGCTGGTTCCTGAGACACAGACAGAGGATGGCTTTGAGTTCCACTTTGGGCTCAACTACCTCGGCCACTTCCTGCTCACCAACCTGCTGCTGGACGTGCTGAAGAGGTCAGGAAGACAGGGCTGCTGCTCTAGAATCATCAACATGTCCTCTGCTACACACTACGCAGGAGTTGTGAACATGGATGACTTAAACAGGAGGTAAGACTTAGCGTCCTATTTTAATCGCGCAATTCTGGCTCATGTATGTGCAGCAGTGCAAAGTGCAAAATGGCTGGGTGAAGTGGAATATAGATCAGAGGGTGTGGTGATTAATAAATGCACTCTCAGCCAGTCACCTCACTGGTCTCAGTGCTTGGAAACAACGGAGCCAATCACAGTGGAGCATAACAAGCTCAACAAATGGAAAGATGCTTCTTCAGGAAATCAGATTTTTGTCTGGATGCTGCAGAGCGGTATGAAGAGGCATCTTTTTTAACAGTGCAATGATGACAGAAACAAAGAATTAAAAAATGGTTTGGTGTAGCAGTAACATGAGGGCACCAATCCACTGCTATTTCAGTCATAAATCTACTGGATTTCACATTGTAAATGCTTACATTACATCTTAAAATGTGACAGTGCAGCAATTGCTTCGTTAGGCATTTCAAGAATAAAACTTTAAACGCTCATTTTTTTAAGGAGGCTGTGACCCACCAGGGTTATTGAGGCCCAGTCATCTGACATGTCCACATAAACAGGCAGAATACCAAGTTAGAATAGGGCAGCCTGATGTCGTATGCACGTGATGTAATGAAGGTTAACACAGTGAACAGTGTGTGTAATGGCATTGCGGTCACTTCTCAGATCAGAGGCTGCAGATTTATCAACATGTGTATCCTGCTGCCTTCAGATGTCTGCAGGGACTTCATGAGCTGAAGGAGAAGCTTTTCACACCATATAAAAAAACTCCTGTAAGAATCACACTGCATGTATAGATCAATGCAGAGTTGTTGTTTTTTTGATGCAGATTTAAACACATCTACTGACTGGAGAGTGATTCATTAAAATAGTTCATTTACATTATTATTCTGTTATTGTTGCACATTTGCTCTAAGTATTTAGTTTAAATCTCTATGATAAAGGCATCAGATTGGCAGCAGGTTGATGCTATAAAAAGACGTGGTTCTGAGACGTCTCACCAAAATACAGACAACTCTGCACTGGGCACCAAAATACCACACAGACAGGCAAAGAGAGTTTCATGGTCAGGAAAATACTGAACCTTCCATGTGCTGTATGCACTGGTCATTGCACTGCCATGAAAGAGTTGTATACACACAACAAAGGTAAAATGCCTAAAATATAAAAGAGCTTTGTACATGGACAGTAGTTACAAATCCGTGTAGGTTCGTGGTCGACAGCAGTTGAATATCCTGCGGTTATTGCTTTTCATAGCAATATTGCTACATAGATAACACAAAGTAGACTACAGAGGAGTCCTTCCTCAAGGACATCACAGTGGTGCAGCTCGCCATCTGATCGATGGCATTTTCTCATCTCAGGAAATGAGTGCGTGTTGTCTTTGCTGTGTGTGTGGAAACGATCTGAAGGGAATGCAGGGAGACAGGCTAGTTTAGGTATTTAAGCTTTGGAACTGAAGAGGAAAGTGAATATTAATATTTTGTTATTACCACTGCTCTTATTTTTAAAGGGAAACTCTGGTTTTTAAACCTGGGTCCTATTTTAATAAATCTTGGGGTCGAAATGACTAATACTTACCAAAAGTTTTGGAATTGGTCCAGCAGATCGCCTCCGCCAGCATCCGTGAACGGGCTGCAATGGCTGCAATGTAATCCTTGTGGGCAACTGCGCCCGTTAAAGTGCGTCCACTAAAAGTGCTTGTTTTTGCCACTGACAGGCTCAGACTGTTATTCTAAGTGTCTGACAACAATATGGAAAGGATCCCTACAGAGACAGACCTTTTGTTAAAGAGTAAGATCCTTTTTGTTTAACCAGAAACAGAAAGTCTTGCTCTGAAATCTTGCGAGAGGTTGAGTTATTGCAGGAAGATGCGTATACTCCATCGAATTCAAATGCCTCATCTACATTGTCGAAATCAGCTAAATATTCAGCCATGTCTTTGGAAATACATTCTTGCTAGCAGTCTAGCAACCTCTATGTAAACTCTCCAACTCTGATTCATGTTTCCATCGTCGTCTTCCTGCACAGACTTTTCACAGGCGCACTTTCCCCAAAGAATTATGTTGCAGCCATTTTAGCACGTTTGCGGATGCCGGCTGAGGCGATCTACTGGACCAGTTCCAAAACTTTTAACTTTTAACTATTTCTCATTTAGACCCCAAAACTTGTAAAAATAGAGCCCAGGTTTAAAAATACCGGAGTTTCCCTTTAAATCAGATGTAGCCTCACTCTGCCTCAGTAGCTACCAACACATTGAACATTTTTTAATATGTTTTCAGTGGAGACATTCTGTGTCCCTTGATAGTACTTTGTAAATATAAATACTACACAGTGCAGGCAAAATATCGACAACAACGTTTTAAATTCTAAACCACTATAGCTCAGAAACATATCGACTGGTATGGCTCAGTCTTTGAAGCTGAGAAAGCAGTATGTCAGATTGAGAATTTGTGGTCATTTCAATGACTACATGACTTCAACGTTAATCTGCACACTCTCCCCCCCTCCCCCTCCCTGTCTCCAGGATCTGCTACAGTTCCCATGGTGCCTATGCGCAAAGCAAACTGGCTCTGGTCCTCTTCACCTACTACCTGCAGGAGCAGCTGACGGCCGGTGGCTTCCCGCTGACCGTCAACGCCGTGGACCCCGGCATGGTGGACACGGCGCTATACAACAACCTGTGGAGCCTCGCACAGGCACTGAAGAAACCAGTGGCCAAGATACTGTTCAGGGTACATTTCTACTAACATGACTTGTCCTGTGTTAACACAGGCTACATCTATTTATCTAATCATGATTTCTATTAAGTTTGTTTTTTTTTTGATTTCATGCAAAATGCAGGAGGACTAAAATGTGATTAAAACATCATATTTTTTAGGACTTTATGTGCAAGAACAGTGCTGTTACCGTTATGCATATTCAAGAAGTACATGTTATCCCATATAGCTATGGACTGTCAGTACCTGATGCTTCAACTAAGTAGAGCATGGACATCCATTTTAATAATCAGTTTCAGCACAGATAGAGTAGGAAATCCACACACTAATTCATCTGCATAAGACATTAGCCTGTTATCTGCAGACAGCGGCTAGCTAGCGTTAGCGTTAGTGTTAGCTATCCAGCAGCAAAGGACAGACTGATCCAAGGCATATTCATATATATTTCATTTTTCATAATTGAATGAATTTAACAATTACTTTATTCAAGCAATGCATTGTTTTACCAGCTTTTTTTAAATAAATGACGAAATTAGCTCCATATATTAGACATTCTTTACCAAAACAGGAAAAAAAGTATTTATTAAATAAGAAATATTTGAGTATTCTATTTCATAACTAGTAAAACCAAAGATAACAGTATTTTATTTAAATAAAAGTAATTTGCTTCGACATACTGCATTTTCGCACATGTTCAGAGTAAATGGGGTTTCCGGTATGGATCGGGCAGGGACAGTAACTATCCACATCCACTCAGTTTATGGGACTGGCATGACTTAGGTTACGTTACCTTTTCACTGAATATTAAGTTAGCGAATATAACATTTTCACAATGTAAACATTTTACACAAAAATTAAAATGAATGGAATCAATCCGATATATATCGCCCAGCCCTGATCTATCCCATCATGTGATTTATGAATTATGAATTTTGTAACATGGCCTGGCTGGTAAGTATTTAAGTAAAGGTTTATTTATATAGCACTTTTCAACAAAAGATTCAAATAGCTTCACAATAAAAGCATTGCGCACAAAATATCAATCAGACAGCAATGCACAGTAAACATCAGGAAAACACCAGTTACAAAAAGCTTGTATAAGTAAGTCTGAAGATTTTTTAAATGTCCATTGAACTGGATGTTTTGATAGTGAGAGGTAAGCTAGTCCAAAGTTTTAGGGTGGCAAATAAAAATAACACTGTCTCCATGAAGGTATTCAGAGAGATGGATGTGAACTGGTGTAGTGTGACAGAATGGTTGCAAGGTGGGGCTGTATCCATATCTGTGGACAAAGTAGTGTTTGACGCTCTGATGATTTTGATCTTGTCAAAATTTAGAATTGCTTAGAATTCAAAGTTTTTTTAAAGTAGCTGCAAAGGGGCAATATTTATAAAACAGTCTATAGTAAGAAACAAAAAGGCCTGCCTGTTGAGGAACTCTTCACTAAAAGTCTCTTTCACCCTGACAGTTGCATCTTAAAATATGTATACAAGACTGTGCAGTATTTTCTCTGTCCTCCCTTTGGCAGCCAAGACAGTTTCCAGTTATTCTTTGAAGGATTGTGACAGTAACCACATTTTAGTCCTATTATAGAAATGCTAGTCTAGACAATTAAAATGTGAAAAAAAAAGGCCTCTGAATAAGTCTAATAAAATCTTTATTATTAGCATACACTCGTGCCAAAAGCCTCAAATAATTATGGCAGCAAGTATTCATTCATTCTGATTTTATGTTAAATGTCTAAATTAGCTCTGATCATAGCTTCGTAAAGTATCTTCCAATACATTAATAAACAGTAGACTTTGCAAGTAGTAGCAGGATTTAATTTCCTGAAAGAAAATATCAGTGCTATCAACTGTATTTCACTTTAATGATTTCCTGTCCTATCTGTTTAATTCTGGCATATACATTGCCTTAGACATTTGTAGATGGTTATGTAATAATGGGCCTCATGCAACAACCACTCATACAAAGAGGTTTGTTCTTAAAGAGAAGAACTTGTGGGACTGGTGAATGTGAAAATTTGACCAGACCTGTCGTTTGAATCATGTTCAGATATCTGCAGATCTCAACAGAGAAAAAACACCTGTTTGACATTATGATAATAATAATGCCTTAGTCTGCATGATTTCGGAGTTTAGATATGTTGCTGAAATCGACTAAAATAAAACGTAGAAAATACTCTAAATAAACATAATAAAACTTGAATGAATGTTCACACCACCAACTAGGTGTGTGGGAGACTATGGCGTGGAGTATCTAATAGTCCTGGTTGAGTCCATTGAGTTAGTTCCTCTAGTTGAAAAAATGATTTTATTCAGCTTAATTCAGAAAACACTAAACAAAGAAAATAAAGGCAACAGGCACATTATAAAGAAATAGGTGTGCTGTGTCAGTTTTACCATATTGCTATGAGGCTTTTAAAAATGTTAAATTATCATAAACTCCAACAGCTGCCACAGGGTCTGCATGTCACTGTCCAGGGGAATGTTAACATTCTCCATTTCAAATACCTGACAGTGTAATGGTCATGCTCATGGTGGGAACTGTTGGGTCTCTGTAAATATAAAGAGTCGGTCTAGACTTGCTCTACTCGAAAAAGTGCCCTGAGATAACTTTGTTATGATATGGCACTATAAAAATAAAACTGAATTGAATTGAATTGTAACATCACCAACAACACAATGTATTCTGTCATCTGTCACCCACCCCCGCTTTGCTTTAGCAAAGATGTTTTTTAGGCATCTCTAACTTCATTTGATTCCATTTCTTTGTGTCTGTCATGGTACGGCTCTGTGATGTCACGCCTCTGACAGTCATAGTAATATTTTCTCTTTTTTTGGCTTCCCTAATGCGACTGCTGACACTGCTAAATTTGTCATCTTCTTGTCTGTTGATGGCCAACAGGTGTGTGCACTGTGAAGTTCTTTGTACTCTTGGGTAACATTTTTGTGAATGAAACTCAAGCAGAGCAGAATAGGTAGCCTTCTATAATAATTTGGTGACATTATTTATGCAAATGATCCATTCTTAGAAAGGTGCACCTCCTCATGAACAGGTGGTGTTCATCAGGTTTGTGCAGTTAAGAGAGTTCAGAATCTGAGCAAAGGGAAAGCGTAAGAGAAGTTTAGGATAAGAACACGAATGTTGTGGCATGAGGCCCATTGACTTTCGGTCTGCTTGTTAAAGTAGAAGGTGAACACCCACCTCAGAATTATTTTCCACAACCTGTTGACACTTCTTTTCTTCATGCATGTCCTGCTCAGACTCCAGCAGAGGGAGCATCCACAGCCATCTATGCTGCAGCTGCCTCTGAGTTGGAGGGGGTCGGAGGCTGCTACCTGTACAACGGCCAGAAGAGGCAGTCCTCCAACATTTCCTACGACTCTGAGCTACAAGCCGAGCTGTGGAAGAAGAGCTGTGAGCTAGCAGGCCTTCAGGAGGCCTGACACACCCTGCTGGGAGCCTCACACTGGGATAGTTCTATGGTTCTATGGTTCTGGTATCTGGAGCTCACTAACGATATTGAACCACTGCCTCACTTTATATTGTTCCGATACTTTAATATTTAGAATTATAATCTGTACCTCTATGCTAATAGCTAATGTTTGATGAAAGTAGTCGCCATGATATTCATCAGGTCGAGCCATAGTAGGCCACTAAAATTAACCAAACTAAAAGGACTTACCTTTGAGTAATACAGTAATAGCAGTTATGTCAGCTATGGCTCATATGTTATGGCCTGCAGGTACGTAAATTAAGAAATAATAATAATCATATGACTATAACTGATGCTATAACATAGACTTTTTTCTGAGGTTATTCATTTGCACAAACAATGTATTTGTTAGCCCGGCGCCATACCTTTGTATTAATGCCCACATCTCTGATTAATTCAGTGATTCAAACAGGTCTGTTGTTGTGCTCATTTGTGACTGTTTACCTGGTTGGAAAAACAATCAACCAATCAGAGCTCTGTAGTCAGGATTAACAATGGGATTTTCATCCTCTTACATAGCTAGCTAGTTACCTAGCTATATCAATGAAAAATAGCCACAAAAATGGCGCTGAGAGGCTGAGGTCGGGCCTGTTTACTTTGTCAGAAAAGAAAATAGGATACATTAAATATGTTTTATTAATGAAACAAATTAGCTCATTATAACATGCAGAAAACTATAATCAGAATAATCACAGCGATCAAAAGAAAGTAGCGGTCAACAAAAAATAAGTCTTTTATCAGAGGAGGGAATCCAAGCCGAACCCCAACCACCTGTAATCCTGTGTAAAATATTATTATTATACAGAGAAATGGCTCAGCTATGGAGTCAAGTACGGAGTTCTCCAAATGTACTTATGTTTATAGGCACTAAACTAGACTTTAATATGGGTATCACAGCAAGTGTTTCTAGTAGAGCAGCTTTACTGTGTTAAATAATCACAGACAATCTGAGCACATGAACAACTTAAATGCCTTAGCCTATTTAAGCCTACAACTGATTCTGTATTGTTTTTTTCTTTTTTATATTCTGGCACTGTCCCTATACAGTCAATCTGATTTCATCAGAAGAAATCCTGGAGATTTTACACCAGGACGGACTTCATTTAAACTTTGAGTCTACTGACAAAATATTGGTATTCTGTTAATTCAGTTTTCAATATATTTTAATTTGTTTATTTCTAGGCCAAAAAGATTTCAAAACTGACTGTACCAGATCTAATTGTTAAAAACAATAACATCTGCATAACAACTGTGGCTCAACTCTAAAGCCTAAATGGATTCCGTTTTAGGGTAGATTTCCCAGTTGGATACTGGACTTGAAAATTCATTTTTACCTTAATATTATGTCACAACATTTACAGTGCAATATTAAGTAGCAGTTATATTAGAAATCAAACAGCCCCCACATATTAATGGCTTTAGCTTTACTTGACAATCCAAAGTGTTTGCTAAAAGCAAAGATGTTAATAAAGTTAACATAAGTAATTGTTAAAGTACAATTACTTTTCTTTTTTGATTGGGACATTTAAGGATAGGACTGGCAAAAGTCTATATTTTTCTTGTCGTTAATTCCATGAAAAGAACAAAACCAACAATGATCAATCCCACATACTCCATGCTGCTGCCAGAAATACTTATTAGAGCACCAAATGTGTCTGCCGCTGAAAATAGTCCCCAACAAATGCACTATTTCCTCCTGTTTGAGTAACGTTTGTTAAAAACTATAATGACCAGATGATTTAGGAAATTACTGAAACTCAAATAACTGAACCAAAATGGTTTCTTCAAAATGAAACCATATATGTGTGAGCTGTTTTTAAAGATGTACCTCTTTAAACAGACAGGAAGTCAGAAAGTATTAAGGGACGGACTAACACATTGTTGGTTTGAGTCTTTGTTTGTTGACAGTATAAAAAATAGAAAATAATGCCAGCCTTATCCTTTAACATTTTCTATGTTGATCAATTTCAAATATGTAGAAAAATGTTTTTCAAATTGTTAGTCATGATATCTAGTGAATTTTGGATGTGTATTTTCCAAGCAATAAGTGTATATCAAAAATCAATTTTAGTGTTGTGGTTCAATGGTTGCTTGAATCTGTGAAATACAGTGAAGTAAGTCATATTATTTATATTTTGAATGATCAGGTGTAATTGTATATCTTTCCATGCTAAACTACTGCAAGCTGCTACATTGTGAGTTTTAATTGGTTAGTTGAATGTACAGTGTCTCTTGTCTGCTGATCAAGACAACATGACTCTAGCGGTGTCCCATTTCAGACACCAACTCCAAATTTGGGGAAAATAATAATGCAAGCCTACTTAAGTAATGATCAGTTGTGATTAGTTAGATTTAACATGCAGGTATCCAATCAGCAAAGGTCTAGGTGAACAGCCCCATCTGCTTGACATGCCAAAAAGATTGTAAAAGACTTACCAAAGTCATCAACCAGACTGTCCTTCATCTGTGTAGCAGTTACTTTAAGTGTAAATGACCATGCCCAGGTTGAAGGTGTTTTCTTCTATTAGAGTTAATATAAGACATTGTATTTGTGTCTCTAATATCCTCTGGTCTGTTATTGTTGTGCCACCTGGACAATGTACTGTATACATTTCAGATGGAAACTGTATTCCAATCAAATGTCCAATTTATTGATTATATATTGCGCACAAATGGTTTACCATGATCACTGTGAATGATGCCTTTTTCCAGCGTGTATTAATTTATAGTCATGTGAATAGACTGTTTACATTTATTATATCAACAGACTGAGAAGATGTCCCACTTATGGCAAGAATATGTTAATCGCTAATAAACAAATTACCTTTGAGAGTCCGAGCCACCTGACGTTTTATCATTTCATGTTATTTTTGATTATTTATTTTACTTTATATTTTATCTCATTTTTGATTCTAAAGATATCATAAGCACATGGCATCTTTTGACTTCCATACTTAGACAGGGTTGTCTAATCTGAATACTTCAGTGAGACTTGCCCAAATTGTGTTAGATTGCAGTGATTAGTCTCCATCACCTAAATATCCAGCATTAATAGAAACCCTCTACTCTCATCATCAGATTTGACTAACTTGAATAGATGATGAGCTGCTGTTCTTTGTGGATGGGAAGAACAGGATGGTGAAATGCAGTGATTAGATGGAAATGGGGACAAAGTGATTCCTATGAAATCACACAAAGTAGAAACATGATGGCCTGTTAGTTTAGCATGATGGGGAGAAGTCTAAATGGAGCTGTATAGAGTGTGTCTGCTTCAAATGTGAGTATGCTATATTTATGTATCTGGTCTACATTGAAACTACGTGAGGTGTCAGTTTTCAGGCATCATTAATTCCCATATAACATTTTTTTTCACTGTATTGAAAAAACATTTAATACAGTTAAGAGACGATAAAAATTACGTGGATTACGTCAAAAGAATGTACTATTGGAACACACTATACATATTCTTTTTTAAAATCTATATAAATATTTATCTAAATAATAACAAAAAAGCTATCAAGTGTTATTCGTAGATTCTGAGGATCAACACAGTAATCAGGAACTTTTGTAATAAGCGTGAGAGAAACATCTGATTTCTGAATGATAGGGCAGCAGTGTGGGGATTGTGGGGATTTCCTGAATATAAATCATATAAAATTTAGCCATTAAAAGATATTTTTGATCTCCAATGTCCACATATTTTGCAATAGAAATATGACAGAATAACTATTCTGTGTTCATGAGTTATAACAAAATACACCAATAACGATGGCGTCTATGGCCTTCCATAATTTTGTATGTAACAGTGGATCAAGACAAAGACACTGAGAGCTTAAAGGATTGAATCACCAAAATAACAAAAAAAATGTAAAAAGCCCACATTTTTACTCTTTAGCCCCTGTAGTATGAGGTGATAATTTTGGTTTTATTTCCTGAGCTTTTAAGAACCTTTTTATTGAAAATGCAACATTTTGGTCATAGACCTGTCTACCAGGTGTGCATTACGCTTACACAACATTTGAACGTACCTTTCCGGAAACAATGTCCTGGTTACTAAGGATAATCCACAGACTCTCATTGGAACAATTTTCTATTGAGGATAAATGATGGTGAAACTGCTCACCCTATCTTGTGGAATAAAACCAAACCTATCTGGCTAGATCTCTGGGTAAGAGTGAAAATATATATATTCTTTGTGATTTGGCTGAACAGTTCAAATGAGCGGTCAGTTGACCAAAGCTTGACCTTTACATTGTTAAGCAACATGGCCGGCTTGTAAAACAACATGATCCTGAGAAATAACCCTGACAAATCTGTGCTTGTCTCTCTAAATTGATCTCGGTCCGGCGGGTATTTCAAGGCAGCCTCCCTAGACAGGAAAAAAGGATTTGGTGCAGAGGCTAATCCTGAGAGCAGATAGATACATCATGTCTGACAGGGAAACATTTGTGAGGAGACATTTCTATCCTTTTTGAGTCTGGGCAGGCAAAAAAAAGCAGGCAAACCAGGCTTCTCTTTAGAAGCATGCTCTTGAAGAGGAAATTCACTGCTTCTGGCTGATTCATTTGCGGACAACTTTACTCCAATAATGCAACATTTCTGCTGAGAGGAAATGTGGTTTCAGGCTTACACTGATTACATAATTCTTCAGAAGTGATATGTAATCTTTCTCAGATTTCACTCACCCCACACATGGTGTTTTTGATCATGTGAAGGCTGGCTCACTGGGAATTTACTTCCCTGTGGGAGAATTTAGGGCACAATGAAAAGCATTCATTCAGCACAAACTGTCATTATGTGCAGCAGCCATAGATTATCCTCCTCTCTCTGTGGAGAATCCAGTGTGTGTGATCCACCTCTGGTGAGTCATAATAATACAGAGAGGAGAAAGGATGATTCTGCTGCAGTCCGGCCTCATGCAGGGGAGACTTCAGGACCATCTGCTATAGTGCCATCTAGTGAGTGAACATCTTGAGAGTGAGGACCACATCATTACCATATAATCAAACATTACACTGGGTCCACAGTTGATTAAACTTTGTCTCACAGATCCATACTGAAAGTGTACACTGAACACTGACTATATGACACCCCTTTCCACATACTTCAATGCACTTTAGGTCTGAGTCTGTTTTTCATGGTTTGGGCACCAGTGAAGGGAGATCTTGATGCTGCAGCATATTTTAGACAGCAGCGTTCCTCCTGTACACAAAGCCAGGTCCAGTTTGGTCTGGAAGAACTTGACTGGCCTGCACAGAGCCCTGACCCCAACACCATCCATCACCTTTGGGATGAACTAAAACACAGACTGCGAGCCAGACCTTATCACCCAACATCTATATTGGACCTCACTACTGCTCCTGTGGCAGAATGGGAGAAAAGCCTGATTTTAAGATGACTGTTTCACATGGCAGGAAGAGTCGATTGTCCACATACTTTTGGCCATGTACTAGTAAATTATAGTGGTGAAAACTGAAACTACTACTTTTCATGGGCATGAAAGTTCATTCTTGACTTAAGGCAGAATAATCATAACTCAAGGTTCACTTGCTAGCCTTGTGTAAAAAGCTTGAGAACAAGCTAGTAAATGAACACTAGTTTGACAATAGTTTGATCAAAAACTAATTGGGAAAGGAGCTAGATTACATGTCATTGAAAGCCCTTCATGGATCACTGGAAACCCCACTTGATCTACATGGACAACTGGAAGCCCCCTAAAGACATAGGTGACATAAAAATTCATATTTTCACATTAGCACCTACCAAGACACAGACACAATCCTTTAATACAAGTGCAAATTTGTAAAGTATTATTTATTAAATCAGAGTAAAAACAACAAACACACACCATTAAAATGGCTCCCATAACCCAAGTACAAGTACTGTGAGTAAATATTTACTTTTGTTTGAGCTCTTTAAAAGTAAAGTTATGTAACAGATTATAATGTGCAAATAAAAGTCTAAGAGCTGTTTTTGTTAAAATGTGCAAAGGTGTGATGAAAAAGATTAAAAGGTGCCATCGAGTCAAGGAAAGTCTTAGGTAAATTAGTTGCATAGAAATGAGGATAAAGAATGTGCAGTAAATGATAGAAAAGTAAAATGTCACACTGTATTCGTTCATTTACAACTTAAATACAATGAGATGCAGCCAGCAGTTTCTGTTGGACAAAACCTGGTGGACGTTTTCTTTAAGCACCACTTAGCTTCCATACCTGAAGAAGAAAGCTCAGTATGGAAGCTTAATGCCACCTAATAAATAAATAGATGAAAAGTTAGGAATGATGAAAATATGAATTGTCATGAGTTATCTCTAAATTATGACAGTGTTTCAAAATGATGACTTCGTAAGTCATAATTCTAAGACACTATCTTGTAAGATAAGTCATGTGTTTGTCAAAATTATGAGATACTAGGTCTTAATTTCATTTTACTAAATTGTAATTACGAGACACTCTCATGAGGTACTGATTCATCCTGTAATTAGAATATGCTCAAATGCAAATTTTGTGGTTTGACCATTCCAGACTTTACATCTACTGATTTAAATACCTGGCAGGAATGGGCTTCCATACACCGAGGCCTGTAAACTACTGAACTACACATGAACTAAAATACAAATAAACAATGTTGCTGTAACCCTAAAGTTAAAATGGAAATTATAGCCCGACTGATACAGGAGTTTTGATCTCAAACCGATACGGATATTTGAGTTTTAAAAAGTTTGATAATGATATATCGACTGATGTACATTTTTTAACAGAACATTTTTGACAAGCATCCCTTAAATTTGTTTTTTTAAAGAATTGTGACCAAACTTCTGAGTGGGACATTTTATTAGTGTCAGTGCTCTCCGGTGGACAAACTATGTAATAGAAACCCTGTTTTGACCTCAAACATATCTTTGACATTTCTCTACTGAAATGTACTCTTACTTATCAGCTGACCAATACTGATATATAAGTTAATTTCAGCCAATATATAGGCCCCTGCCAATTTATCAATTGGGTTCTACTGGAGACATTGTCAGTTTTAAGTGTGAAGTCAATCATTTCAGGGCAAATTAAGGGATATTACATCCTCAGTCAAAATGGTGTATGAATGAATGAACAGTGCTGTATAATTACTTCTACACAGCAAAGGGACTGGCTAGCATAATAACAGAGAGACAGTCTTGGATTCCTCATATGGAAACAAGCACTGTGAAATCTGCAACATTGACAAACCATCACTGAACATATAGGACATCATTATTAAATGTACCTTTGATAAAGTCTTCCCAGAAATGTAAGGAATTAACCTTCATCTCCACAGGCCTCTAGTTAGGAACCTTAACACAGCTTGACATGCAGAGCTTGTACAGTAGGTCAAGCTCTGACATGAAGCAGCATGTTGTGGATTAAATGAATTTGTTCGTGTTTCATGTGTGAGTCACAACCCCGCTGTGTCACAGGCTTACTAATGTACAATTTGATGACTTTCTATACTTGAGACAAAGTGTTTCCATGCTGGTTTGATAATGTTGTTTTTCCAGTCTTGTTTCCATCCACCATCTCATGTAATACATTTATTAAACAACTTGTAAAATAGTGTACATTCTACTACGTTCCTGTTAAGTAAACCATTTGTAAACTTCAGTGCTGTGCAGTTCCTTAACCAGAGGATTTATCCAGTTTCTTGGATTCAGCCCGCTCCAGATGGCTTAAGGATTTCAAGGGGAGGCCTGCTACTTTATTTTACCCTCAAATGTTGATGACATGAGTCACCACATTACAATTCTGGCCCTGTAAAGTATGAAAAGTAAACTTACCCAAGACCAGAACTTTTCTCTTAATACCACTGGCCTGGCTGGCCTCACAGAAATCTGCCTGCAGTGTTCCAGATTACAGACTCAAGGTCAATAGGCTTTAGTGTCAGCTGTGCATGGATAAAGAGAGGCAGGCTGCCCTGCAGTCACATCACAAGGAATGTCACCATCTACACTGTGTTTGAACATCTAATCTAGGTTATCAAACTGATCAATATTGTAACACAATGTGCATTTATGGTAGATCATGGAGCCAAAAATTAGTCATATACAGTATATCACCAGAAAGTTCTTACTGCGCTGCTTCTGTGAAAACGCATTTATATCATAAAGAAAATTAATTCTTTATATATATATATATATATATATAGTGATATATATATATATATATATATATAGTATATATATATATATATGTGAGAGCCACAGAAAGGAAGTCAGACAGTACTGAGACAAACTAACATGTTGTGGGTTTGGGTCTGCACATGAGATTTGTTGACAATAAGAAAAATACAGAACCCTTAAAATTATGAAGGTTGTCTGTTATGCTTTGAATAGAAAGATTAGATTTCATGCTCTCTGCACTTACAACTGTTACACAGTTGACATGTACTAGCAGAGATTTCAGACTTATTAACATCTATCTTAAGCATTTAAGGACTGTGTTAGAGAAGGGAGTGACCAATGATCCTAATCTAGCTATGGGATATAGATATCAGCGATGGTCCTGAGGCTAACACTGCCTGGGCCTCTCTACCATTTTGCAGTACAAATGGATAGGGCAAATATTCTATACATTTATATGAATTTATGTGACTGGATATTTATTAGACTAGTTGCTGATGGCAAGACGTTAACCAAAATGAGTCTAATGGAACAATTTGAGTAAACTGAGTTTCAGAGTCCTTCCACCCTATCAAGGATAAACGTTTTGCTGATTGTTGTGGCATAAAATGATCACATTTTGAGATGCTGTAATAAACACAAAGTGTCAGCTTTCACCTGCACTAAATTAAAAAAAACAAAAGACCACAAATATTGAACCCCAGCTCCAAACAAAACCAGTCTTTCAGTGCAATGTAAAAACTGTCTTCTGCCACATTTCTGTAAACATTCTGTGCTTTAACTGTCGACATCCCTGTACACCATTTCCTGTCCTGTATCAGTACTGATCTCACCCAAATAAATGTGTCTTGGGTCTGGACTTAAAGGAACCCTTCCCAGACCCCTCCAGCTCCTCGGTGTCACGGAATGACGCGCTGCGGACAATCTGTGACGTCCTCAAGCAGAGCCTCTGCAGTTTGGGCTTCATCCTGCTGAGTGAAGACTTCCTCCTGAGGGGTTTCTCGCTGGGTCCAACCTCCCTGTCCACAGAGTCACAGTCATTGGAGTTGAGGAGCCTGAGGGGCTTCAGGTTAGACTGGAGAACCTTGGAGAACCTCCAGCGGCCTCCATCCCTACGGTCTGTGTTCTCTGAGTCAGAACTCTCGTATGCTCCTATGATGTCCCGGATGTCCACACTCACATTGTCAGTGAGGTACTGGCAGGCCTTCCTCCCACCGTAGTCTCTGATCTCCACATCTGCGTTGTAGGCGCCCACCAGGATCTTCACCACCTCCATGTGGTTGTGCATGGCAGCTATGTGCAGTGGCGTGTAGCCGGTGTTGGATCGAACATCAACACTGATGGGAATATTGTGCTGTTTAGCAAAGTTGATAATCAGGGCTATCAGCTCAGGCTTGCCGTGCTTGGCTGCCCAGTGCAGGCAGGTGAAACCAGTGACGAAATCCTTCCTCAGGACGAGGCTGGGCTCTGTGGCGAGGAGGCTGTACAAGCTGCCCCACTCCCCATCTGAAGCACACATCATCCACTCGTGTTCCAGCGGGTCCAGAGTGACTGAGGTCCTGTCGTCATCCAGGTTAGAGGAAACCAAGGAAGCTGAGTCACTGTCACTCCTGGAGGACAGGTAAACTGAGTTACGTAACATGCTACGCCTCACCTGGGGGGAACTGTTCATCATGACCTCGATAAAGTGTTTGCGGCTGCCTTTTGGGGTGCCGTTTCCGTCACTACCAGACAAACTATGTGTATCCAACTGCCCTTCATCCTCCTCTTCGTCTGACTGCAGCTGTCTGGATCTGTGCTGGGATCCTTTTGAGTTTCGGTGCCTGGTCACCACATTAATCTGCTCTGTTTCCTTCAGGCCTTGTAGCGAAAGGGACTCAGTCTCAGCCTGTCTGTCTCTGGGATTGAGTCCAGCAGTAGCTGTGTCTACCTGTCCTGTAGTACCGGTTTGTACAGGCCCAGGCAGCGTGAACATAGATCCCTCTGCAGGGAGAGGCAAAGCTTCAATCACTGCAATCTCTGGTATGTCAGGCACTTTTCTATCCAGCTCCTTCTTGGACTCCCTCTTCTCTCGTCGAAAGCTTCCTCTGTTTCCCATCTCACCTGAGCTGTTGCCCACCTCCTCCACTATACAAACAAACTCATGACACTTACTTTTGTCGTCTGTGTTGTCCGGCGAAATGGTTTCAGAGGGGGAATCATGCGGAACTCTCACCTGGCTGTCATTTCCGTAACCTGAGCCAGGTAGTATTTGTTGTTGCACTTCACCACCTGCGGCTGGATCCTCCACTCCGTCATTACCGTTACCACTAACGTTAACCTGCCTGCTGTCTGCTCGCTCTGAACCTGCGGGATAACGGTGAATGAGTTCCGTTTCTGTCCCATTGCTGACACTCGAGCCATGCTGTTCCTTCACTGAACCGCGAAACTTTTTCTTCAGGCAGACATATTTAACTCCACTCTCAGTTTTTACAAAAGCAATGTTGTCGACGTAGTTTTTAAATCTCTCACGGACAGCCGCCTTCTTCTCCGGCTCCTCCGGGAATACAGCCTTAAACTGCTCAACTAAATCCGTGTTTTTCACTTTGCCCCCTTTCTCTTTCAGAAAGTCCAGAATTGCCTCACGAGTACACTCGGCAGCCATTGTAAACAGTTATAAATACGACACTTTTTAATACGCTGTAGCGGTGGGACATTAACGGTTAAAGGAGCAAAACAACATGTAAACATGCTTCTTTGCCGTACCGTCCCATACCGAATTATCCCTCGGTAAAGAAATGCATACCGTTAATGTTGAAGTGTGACGCTTTTCCCTGCATTTTATATCTAGCCTTCAGGCGTTCTCCGCCTCCTAGCAACCAAGTGCAGGAAACCGACACTTGCGGACCGGACCGTACCATGTCATCTGTGGGGTGTTGAAATGGTTAAACCGTCATTGTTGTTACTATAAACCTCTAAAAAATTAAATTTATTTAAATTATGTACACTTTTCAACATGATTATGTTAGAAAAAATGAGATAGTAATAATACATGACTAACTTGCTTTGTTTTGTCCCTTCTAAAGTGGTTCTCAGTGGCATTAACAGCTTTGCATTGACACCACCTGTTGGTGAATAGTTCCAGTTGCTTCTTCAGGAAATCAATGGAGAATGCTCCTGTAGATCAAAAAAATATTGTCTCAGGTTATTCATCTGTTTTTAATGAATCATGCATGTACTGTTTGTTATGGGAAACATGGACTGGTTGCTGGGTTGCACAACATGACTGAACAAGTCTGGCATAGCACTGAGGGGCCTGAGTCAGCAACTTTGCTCAAAACTGCACAAGAGGTAGATTAATGTTTCACTGTCATTTCAGTTCAAGAGAAAGGATGTGTCAGATCATGTCAAGTGTTCTAGGTAATACAGACTTATCAAGAAGTCCCGAGTCTGATGGGTTATGATAAGGGGCCAAGGTGAATCACTTGGCCTGGAAACTTTAAAGCACCACACATCTAGGTTTTCCACTGCAAATCTACACCTGGGTTTTATTCTGCATATATCATATGGAACCCCCCAAGTGTTCAAAATGTAATTAATAAATAGATAAGAAATCTGAAATAAAAAGAACTACAGACAAAATATAAAAGATAACTAGGAAAGTGTGATATTATGAAATGGTAATTCATTTTGTTTGTAGTTTTATTTCATTGTATCAGTTTTATTTATTATTATTTATTATTCATGATTATTTTATTTCATAATGCCATTTTTCATCGAATGTCTTTATCTGTCAGTCAAAACAAAAAACAGGGATGAGCTCATTATATGATTGGCTGTTCCTTAGATCTGAATGAGCTGACAGCTGAAGTGGCATTATGAAATATTTAGAAAAATGACATTGTAAAATAAACACTGCTGAAAAGAAATAAAAATGACCTTCATTTAACTGAAGTAAACTGTGAACTAAAAAAATTATATTACTTATTGTGTCTGTTTTTATTCATGTGATTATTTATTTTATAATAATACAGAAGTAAAATAATACATTTCATCATCTCCAAACTATCAGAGTCCTAGCTGGATGAGAATAAACAGGATTACTTTAGCCTAATAACAGCATGTTAGCTGGAATTAGTTAAGCCACATTTGAAGAACAGAGCCTGGGACCAGTAGGACTAAACTGGTTCTTTGAAAGCAGTTTGAGAAATGATTTGTTAATTCTGGACGAAGTTCTCTTGAATAACAGTGCTCTCTTATTTTGAAATAAAGGCAAAATGAGGAGAGAGTTGAAACCATAAACATTTATATGATTGGCTGTGTGCTGATCATGTGATTGCAGGTATAGGCGTGTTGGGAACCCTCCCAGCATGCACTGGGGCAATAGATTCATGGACATTTCATCTCATTTTATGTGTATTCCTGCATTGTTACGGGGGTCATTTTGTTCTACATTGTGTTTCACAATGTTTCCACACAATCATCACTGTTAAAATTAGATGTTACCAGTGAATGTGGTCAGACTACGAGTGATGTTGGTGCATGGTTGGTGGGGGTTCCCAATGGATGTGCAACCATTACACAATCTCTTAAAAAGCAGCTTTAATTGAATGAACAATGTTCTGAAAAGTGAGTTCTGCAGTTAATCATTTAATCTGGAGTTGTGGTGTGACAAATTCCCATTTTCAGGTCAAATGTGATTGTGTTCTGGCTCCATTGGTCCTTTAACAGTCAGGATCTTTTAGTTTATTTCTTTTTGCTCACACTATCTCAAACTAACTTTGGTTTGGTTCTTTTTAGTTTACAAACTTTTTATTTTTTATTTTATTTTATTTTATCGTGTATACGTATAGGTAACTCTTATGAAAAAATAATTGTGATAATTACACCAACTGATCATAGTGATTTTATAATAACATGTTCTCTTCTAAAGTCATAATTATATCAACACTCTTTCATTGTAAATCTAAGAAAGCAGATTTACAACAGCAGATTCACCTGTTACCATGGCGAGGTTAAAGGAGAGCCACCTTTGTGACATTGAAAACTCTGGCTTTAGGCTCAACATACCTCGCTAACCCATTAATGTCATAAGGTCTCACAGCTGACGATGCATATCAGAGCAAAAAAGCAAGCTATGAGGTCGAAGGAACTGCCTGCAGAGACAGGATTGTGTCAAGGCGCAGATTTGTAGAAGTCTACAAAACATTTCTGCTGCAATGAAGGTTCCCAAGAGCACAATAGTCTCCATAATTCTTAAATGGAAGAAGTTTGGAACAATCAGAGTGGTCAGGGTGGAGGGAAAGCTGAACGGAGCAAAGTACAGAGATATTCTCTCAGGACCTCAGAGTGGGCCGAAGGTTCACCTTCCAGCAGGACAATGACCCTCAGCACACAGCCAAGACAACGCAGGACTGGCTTAGGGACAACTCTGTGAATGTCCTCACGTAGCCCAGACACTCATGTGATATTTTAGTTAAAATCCAGTTTTTGCTTGTGATTATGGGGTATTGAGAGAAGACTGATGAGGGGGAAAAAAAAATGAATTTAAACGGTTTTAGCATAGGGCTGCAACATAACAAAATGTGAAAAAGTGAAGGGGTCTGAATACTTTCTGAATGCACTGTATTTCAGTACAATTCAATCTATCCATTTTGGCAATTCATTACTTAGGTGGATAAAGATAATGGATTGCAATGCAACATATATAATACATGATAAGACAGTACAGAGGATAAAAGGAAAACATTTCCTCTGTTTTTGCCATAGAAAATGTAGCTCAAACAGATACAAAACAATAAATTATTTTTTTAATGAAACAATTTGAATTGTTATGTATGTTAAGTGACAAATAGCCTAATAATATAACTTAACAAAATATTTTTTGTCTGTTTCAGAAAAGTCCACAACTTGACAACCCCCCCCCCCCCCAGATTCCACTTTTGGGAAGTGGGCTTAAGACGCTGTCAGACAATCCGACAGGCACTTCTTCTGATGCATACTGAGGCATACCAGGGAAGCGTACTAAATTTGTTCTGTGCTTCTTGTGAGAACCAGGATGGAAACATCACTGAACAAAACCTCAAACCACAAAAACAGTGCTGGGGTAGGAGCTCAATAAACCAACACTTGACTGCTGGACACAAAAACTGCACAAGTCTGTAATAGATTGCACATAAATGCACCAATTTAAAATCAATTTCTGGACAAATACAGGAGAGAATGTCAACAGGTGGCACAAGAGGTGAGGATGCTAGTGCTCCTTAGAGGCAGTACTTTGTTGAGAGGGGCCAATTTAAAGGCTGACATACTGTAGTGCGGACAGTGATATGTTCTGCGATACTTTAGCTCTTTAAATAAATGGCTCTTTAATGAAACAGTCAGTATGTGGTTAAAGTGGTTCAGCTTCATGGATGTGTAGGGGTGTTCACATCCATAGTGGATTAACAGTGTAGCAGTTGCAGCCCTTTTTACCCTTGGGGAGGGGCATTAAAAGGGCTTCAGTTTCTATGTGGTTCATAGGATGTGGTTGTAAACCCCCTCAAATGAAAGCTGAGAGTCAGCGCTCATAGTCACTTTTTCATTTTAAGTGTAAAGTCATGGATTACAGAGTACTCTTGTACTTTGCAGTGCATTCAAATCCAAACGTGTTTAATAACTGACATTAGTTCCCTTTTGGTACAAATGTAGAGTAATCAGTGTCTTCCAGTAAGTGTCTCTTAAGTGTAGCATGTGATTATAAAAAACATCAGATTCCTTTGCTGAATCCAGAATTCTACTCATTCTCAAGAGAAAGGAAAAACAATCAAGTAGACATGTTGTCAACTGTGATGGATTACTAACTCAAGCAAGTGTTAAGTCCCTGCACGTTTACTATAGAAGATGATTGAGAAAAGTAGTAGCTGCCTGCACGTAGGAAACACAATAAAAAATCTTTAAAAAACACAGCAGGCTTTACAAAATGATGCTTAGTAATGTGAAGTATGCTTTGTGGTGCTGTAATGTCCCTACAAATGTATGATGAACTGTGCTTTTATAAGCACACTGCTTTTATAAGCGAGCAGTTCTGGCTGACCGCAGGCACGTTTATTAACCAGGTTTATATTTCCATCTACTGTCACAAAAGGTGATTAGAATTCAAATTATGAAGAAATCAACAATCTTGCAGAGTGGTGCATAAAGAAAAACCTACTGCTCACTGTCAGCAAAACCAAGGAGCTGATTTTACAGAGGAGCAATAGAAAGCATCCTACTTGAAACATTACAAACTGGCATGGGATATGTATTGCCCAGGACAGGAGGGCTCTGCATCGGATAATTAAAACTGCCCAGAACATAACTGGTACCCACCTACAGAGCATCAGTGATAGCGCAGAGGTGAGGTGCCTGCGCAGAGCCCAAAGGATACTAAAAGACTATATTCACTACAGCCACAGCCCATTTACCCTGCTGCCATCTGGCAAGCGATACAGAAGTTTCCACTGCCGTACCACCAGACCACAGAGCAGCTTCTTTCCTCAGAATGAGACTCTTCAACTCCACCTCATCCTCCGCACTCCACCATAAATAAATGACATGGAACTTTCTGTTATGCTGGTTTTGCACAACCCTCATTCCCACTATAAGTCTTTCTTTTTGCACATACTGTACATACTTTGTGTGTATACATGTATATAAGTAACTATATATTGTTTTATTTTATTCTATTCAAATATTTCTATATGATCCATGTATGTGTAGTGTGAAGGGGCTACAACTTACAATTCATTGTGCAACCCAGTGTCAAATAAATGAACCTCGACTTTAACAGACACATTAAAGGGTTGGTTCACCAAATTTCAAAACATATTTTTTCTATTACTGGAGTGGTATCTCTAAGATCGTTGTTTTTATTTGTGCAGGTTTTTAGATGTCTGTCTGATATTTCTGCTACCACCTCAACACAGTGTTTGTTTGTGGTGCTCACAGCATTATTTAAACAGCAATAATCATGCTACAACAGCGATCTGCTTTTTACTCACCTCTTCAACCCTTTAAGGCTGCTGCCATCTACTGGAGATGCAAATGTTTCAAAAGATTCCAAAATATGTGACTTTTGGAGAAATCAGTGTTTAATTAAAAGCATCATTTAGGTGACATATCAAAGAATTGGGTAGCTCCCTGGTAGTCTCACAACCTTACTAAATAATATGAATAAGCTCAGGGATCAGATAATGAAGATTTCCCATACATTTGATTTGTTAAGTGATCTTCAGCTTTCCACTCCATGTTGTTTGTTCCTACTAGCTGAGATTAGGTTGGTTTAGCCGGTTCGATTTTAGTTCTGAGAGAAATCTGGTTTAGTTTGACCTAGAATTAGAATAAATGAAGTACTGGTAATTGTTTTATATGGTTTTTATTCCCAATAAAAAGGTTTATTTTCAAATATGCTCCTGTCTTTGTTTGTTTTCATATATTTTTTTTTTTCTTCTCACTGCCAGTCCTTTATCCAATATTCAGCTTCTATCATCCAAAGTTTTATTCAAAACAAAAATCTAACTCCACAATCATTACATTTCACAACACACAGCACTCGGTTCATCTGATGCAATGTGTCATTGTGCCTTTTGTTTCAAAGCCTTCAGAGCTGGAAGGATGTCGTCCAGTTGACTCACTCCTGAAAAAACAAACAAACAAACAAACAAACAAACAAACACACACAAAGTACTGCTTCAGCATTCTCAGCCACATGAGTGGAAAGCACAGGAGTCAAATCCAGGACCTGCTTGCTGTCTACGCTGACCCACACCTGACAGATAAGCAGTTAAACCAGGCTTCTTTCAGCCAGGGTTATTTTCAGTAAATTCTCTTTCATAAAAGAGGTTTTCAGGTTTTGCTTGCTGAACCAGTGTTACAAACAATCTGTTCATAGTAGTTCATGTCAAATGCATACATTTTTGACATGAGCTGCATGCTTCAAATCTTATCTTTTTCTCTTGCTGTAAAATAAATGATGGGGTCGTATTTGATACGTCAACATTTTTTTATAGTATTTTGCACCTTATACATCTACATCCAAGACATTCATTTTCAGCACTTCTTATACAAATAAAGTTCACCTTTCACTCACTCAGGAATTGAATCCACACCGTCATTATTATGACCAGAGCGCTGCAACGAAACGTAGCCTAAGACACAGCTGTTGTGTGTTTATTGTGTCATATTTACCTAGAGTCTGTAAAATGTCCTTAATGAGGGCATGGAAAGCAGGGAAGAACTCCTCGTGCTGCTTCACTTTGACGATGATTCTGGAAAACACAAGCAGAGAGTGAAAAAGAGTGAAGGAGCGGTCTGGGCTTCAGCTGCTGGTGTCTGATATTCCAAACAATGTGTGTGATTTCTGTATATGTGAACCTGTCAATGTCAACATCTGCCAGCAGATTATGGATTCCAGCTCTGTGTTCAGTGGAGGAAACCAGCCTGGCCACCTGGTTCACTACCTCAGCAGGAGGAACCCTGCTGTCTGACACAAAACCACAAACATCAACTGAACATGTTTAGTCCACTGTATCAGAACTACAAATCTCCAGCACTGACTGGAGAACACATAGCTGTAGGTTACCTAGCTCCAGAACATCTCGGAGATTCCTCATGGTGTTGGTCATCTCTCCCAGCCTGGTGTAGACCTCGTTCATACGTGGGTACACTCCGCAGAGGGAGGTCACGTCAAACAGCTTCTGGAAGTGAGACACCATGGAGCCCAGAGTGTATCGTGTTGGACTCCTGAGCACCTAGCAGGACCAACAACACCACAGAAAAGACGCTTTAAAGAAGTAAGGTTTCACTGGACAATCTTGCACCATTAAAAATACACCAAAACACTACCCTGAGTAAGTAGTACAAAAGTAGTGCAGTGTCCTACTTTCTCATCATCAGTCGATGTGTTTTCCAGCATGGTATCCACTAGCAACATCATGTCCTCCACCTTCACTGCTTCTGCAGCATTACAGCCCCCATCAGATGGCTGCCAGGGCATCAGTCTGGCAGTCAGTTTATTTAAACCCCGCTGCAGATCCTGCCAGCATACACATACAAGAATTCTAGTCAGGTCAAAAAGTAAAGCAAGTGTAGAAAATGTGGGAAACATCCTGAGCTTTGACTCTTCACAGCAGGTTAATCAGGACTGACTATTTCCTGGTAAATGATCAGTGAGAAACTACACAAAGTTCTCTTATACTAGTGTTTCCCATCAACTGCTCTGAAGCCTGCGGGCAGGTGGCGTTTACCTTCAGTAGGTGGAGCTGCTGGGCCCAGACCTCCAGTGAGGGGAGGAGAGTCTGAAACCCAGCCAGCTCCAAACCAACAGAGGAGGGTTTCTGTCTGTGCAGTCGAAAGGGAGCGTTGGGATTGGTCACGACAGTACTGATCTTATTCAACAGCTGGAATTCAGGAGAAGAAATTGCAAAGAAAAATCCTGTTAGTTAGATTTCAGAAAACAATGACTGAACCCCAGTGAGAAGAAGAAATATTGAGCTAAAAAACCTACCAGACCATGTGGAATCAAACAATATGCTTACATGGTGATAGTGAGCACACAGACTGGCTTCCTTGGCTTGGTCACTGACCTCAGCTGTGTTGTCTTCTTTGGGCAGTCTGCAAAGATGGTACTGTACATGAGTGGCATGCTTCTAATGAGATCAATACCGGGATACTAACTAAATTGTTTGTAAAAACAATAAAGACTGATTTCAGCAATTATGAATCTACAGGAATAATAAGCAATTGCACCGTTAGTGTGTGTGTACATCTTCACTCTTTGGATAATGCTTGTTAATGTGAAGGAATTTTCCTTCTTTAGCCTAAAGGTAATAGGACACAGGCGTTCCGCAGGTCACATTCAGGCATTTGTAAACCTGAAAGTATTAGGTCATATACTGTCTCTTTCAGAGAAATAGTTCAGCTCGCTGTCTCTGAACATAACTGGTCAGGGCGCAGCTGTCCTGACAAGACTGTCCCCGTCTCCCAGTAGACCAAGGTCGTTAGCGATAGACAGCGCTATGCTCCAGACTCCACATTGATATACTGGCTCCTCTTTGTGTCCTCCAAGGCATGCAATGATGGAGGCTTGAAGTAACATACAACGTGACTTTCGTTAACTTAGGTAAGCATAGTTTATTGTTTAGAATCCAATACCCAATAGAATCTTCCCACATCTCTAGCTGTATAGAGTTAAATACTCCTCTCCATGGAGTAACCTTCAGAATTGGGTGGGAATACACAGTGTTAACTTGTACTGCTGTTCTTCATTCTCCTCGATCGAGCTTTGATAAATGCTTCTGCGCAAGACATCCAGGTCTCCTGAAACTTCTTCACTCACGAATCAACCAGCTTCCTGATTTCAATCACAGTTACCTGCAGTACAGTTACTTGATGTACCACATGCTAAAACATAGCTTGCCTACCTCACAGAGCTACTGCACTCTCTGAATATAATAGAGAGTTCTCAGTTTTGACATGCACAATAAAAACATTATGCTTGGCGTTCAAGTGGTTGAGTCACAAGAATGATGTTACTAGGCAACTGATAACAAGAATGGATATTGCTTGAGTGAATGGTTGTCTTTCTTGCTTTTAACTTCGACAAAAAACAAACGAGTGAATAGAGAAAGGACATTTTTTTTAAAGGAATTTCCATGGGTTTGAACAAAAAAAAAAAACCTTGACATATGTCACATCTCACAAAACTCAGAACATTTCCACTCGAAGTCATGAATACCACACCAGTGGATGGTTCACATGGACTCTTATGAACATGGTATTCTTATTTACATGGTAAACACCACCACACCTGAAGGCACCGTATGCATCATCTTCCAGCACCCTCATCACACCTCGGGTACAGTGAGCACTAGGCCAAAGTCCAAGAGAGTTAGAAGTCTTTTATGGCCCACTCACTAGCCTTCCTACCTTGTGTTATTGTGGGTGTTTAACCCCTCCAAATGGTGGAGTTTGTGTTTGTAGATCTTCACTTCTTTGAGTGTCGGCCTGCACAGAGGAAGACAGTCAGCATGAATACTGACATGATAGCACATGCATTTGCTTCAGGCTGGATGAACACACACACCTCGTCTCCAACTCTTGCTTCAGGTGCTCCACCTCCCTCTTTAGCTCTTCTATTTGACTTTTGCTTCCCTTTTGCTGTTCTTGGTATGCCTTGGAAGAAATGCAAGAGTGTTAGCTGCTGCTTTAGGGAAAACTAATCTGAAAAAGAATAACTGTTTGGCAGGTTACCTTGAGAATGGTTTTGAAAGATGGAGTAATGTTGCTGGATGCCTTCTTGATTCTTGTCTGATGAGCCACTTGAGATCCTTCTGGTTGTCCTTTGACAGATCTGGGGTGGAAATGAGCAGCTTAGTACAGGCAAAGGCAACAGTGTCCACTGTAGGGTCTGGTCTATATGGTTTATGACAGCTATTTCTTGAGCTAACATTTTGTGCCTATATCCATGGTCAGATGAGAAGATCCATAATAACATATCTGTACATCCAGGAGGGAGCTCTCCAATCACATGTACCTTTTTCATCCAGCACAGATGTTCCCAACCATTTCTAGTGCTTAACACAAAGTCTTCATCACAGAGTGCATGTCTATGAGTTGTGAGCAGCTCAGCTGATTTTCTCACATCTTTCATTAGAATTCGTTTTAGAGCCTTTACGAGGTAAAACTAGGCTATTTCAAAAGAAAAGAGTCAGAGATAAGTTAGCGTAATTTTGTTTCTTATTTCCTATCCCATAATAATCCTGCGATCCCTTAAATGTATCCCCCTTGTTGGGGTCTCATCCCCCAGGCTGGGAATCATTGCTCTAGCATACTAGTCACCAACGCCTGGGCTACACTGCCTACCTAAGCAGTGCGTGTGCGTTGCAGAACCTCTAGCTAACAGGTCAGAGCAGCCACACAGCCCCTGTGAGCAGCGTGGCTGCAGCAGTTTTTCCACGTGGCGTAGTTCTCAGCAAAAATAGAGAGTGAAAATGATCAGTTGATAGTCATACTGACATCAAACCAGCAACAGTACACCTTTCACTACAGTCTCAATGTCTATATCTGTACAATGTCACAGACATGAAAAAAATATATTCTTTTTTTTAACTCAACACAATTGAGCACATGCCTCTTAACCCTTTTCTGTCCAAACTAAATATAAATGAAATTTATAATGAAATGAAATGACACATTCTATTACTGATGGCCATTATCAAAGGCTAACTCAATGTAGAAAGACAGCACCGCAGCAGCAGCGCTGCGAGCCACAGCAGTTCAGTGAGGCAGCAGTCACACACAGGTAGAGGTAGACGCTGTGGTCCAGGCGTAATACAGTCTGCCTGACAAGATGCAGCCATTGTAAACATACTGCCAAGTTGATCCTGACTTCAGTGAGCCAACAAAGGCAGCATTCCACTGAACCTGCCACTACAGCCTCGTAACAACATTTCAAAAACATTAGTATTAGTATAAACAATGTATTAAGTCAGTGTTTTAAGACAATATGTTGTAATTCATTTGTAATAAACTAGACCCACAATACATGACACTGCATTCTTTTTTGAAGTGTGTCAGTCTTCGACAAGAAGACATCTTGGGAGGCATGTGTTACCTGAGCTCATCCATCAGCTGAGTCATTTTAGTCTCATAGAAGTCAATCACATCCAACACCCTGCAGAGACAAGAACCAGGAGAAGTGTTGCAATCAACTCATCAAAGAGACCATGTTTTGTCTGAGGAAGACCGCAATGCAGCTGAAAGCTGTGGGAAAAGCTAGTAAGTGGACCTTAAGATAGGATTTCTTGAAACACTCAACAGTTGAACTGTTCCAACTTTAGAATGGCCTCACATATTCCATGCTGCCATAGCCTAATGGAAGCAATCCTTACAAATGAATGAATATCTTTGTTAAATTCACATGCACTCATATGTTAAAGCCAGTACAGAGAATAACTATTAATGGTTCATTTTGGAGGCTACTGTCAGTGGTGTTCTTACTGCTGGTCTGCTGGGGAGTTCTGCTGGCTGACTTTGTTGCAGATGTGCTGGAAAGTCTGACTCTGTCGAGCCAATCGCCGCTCTTCTTCTTTGATGGTGAAATAAAGTTTCCTCTGAAGTTGCACTGCTTCCTCCCTCTGTTTAGACAGCTGCTGCTCCAGAACCTGACACCGTTTCTACAAAGATGAAACTAAAGATTTTTTTCTTGCTGAGAAAACTATATGCTCTGACTGAAGCTGATGGTGGACAATATTCACTATTATATCTATTAGTCTACTTTCATGGCAAACAAAATCATTCAGTATCCCCATGAGAAATCCATTTTTGTTAAGGTGTTTTTTTAAAAAAAGCTATGTGATCCTTAAACAGATAATTATTTACTCATGTATAAATTCCCCAAGATAATTAATCATTGATGTAAACTTGTGTGCAATCTGAGCAACACATCTCAGCCTTTGGTGGCTTGTAAGTCTGCTGACATACCTGCGCTCCTTGTTTTTCCTGCTGCAGTTGTTGTGTGTGGCTGTGCTGCTGGACAGCCTTGCCCAGGTAGCGGTCCTCCAGGTCCTGGACTCTGGTCTTTACCATGTCCAGCAGCCCCTCCAGCTCTGTGGCCCTTTGAGAGTGCTGAGCCGCTCGACTCATGTGCTCATGAACCTCCTCTCTAAAAAACACACACACACACACACACACACACACACACACACACACACACACACACACACACACACACACACACACACACACACACACACACACACACACACACACACACACACACACACACACACACACACACACACACACACACACACACACACACACGAATAGGTCAACAAGACTGAGCATTTGATGCAAACTTTCAGTACTAAGCAGTTTAAAAAGAGTCCTCCCGAGATGTACTAATGTGCTTCCATAAATATGGAGGACTCACAAGAGACCGATTCAAAAAAGAAAGTGGCCGAGATATCCCGACGTTTAGTCCCTGGTATGGCTCAAGCTCCAAAACCATTTCAGGGATAGACGGTAATACTTTCAAGCACTGGCCCCACGGGCCACCAAGCGCCTAAATTTGGTGGCCAAAGTACATTTTTGGTGGCTGAAATGTAAAGTTATGTAAAAACAATCCAGAAAAGACAATTGAACGCAACTTAACACAGCCTTTATTAACTGTGACACTTCAATAAATGAAAAGACATTAACAGAATGAAAATATACTTTCATAATAATTTATTTAAATTGAGAGAATATGCGTACCACATGTTTACAAAAGAACTTCACAGTCTCTTTGTTCAGTCTATATTTTTCAGGGGCCACCTACATGGGGTATTTGGTGGCCACAAGTAACTTTTTGTGGCCACAGGCCATAGAGCCTTGGTTAACGTCGAACCCAGCATTTCCCATGATGCAGCTTCATAGCATCATTCAAGCATCTGTAGCTTGACATGATGTTGTCATAGTGATATTAGTTATACATAGTGATTTTCCTAGATTTGACACATTACATACAGTTTCTAGTTGAAGTCTCTTTCATTGCTGCGCACTGAGGTTCTGTTTCATTCCCAGATTCGACCAAACTGCTGGATACTCAATGCACAGGAGAGGGGAACTGGTGTAAATATAAATTACAGATTTGTTTTTACTTTAAAATGTGACTGTGGGTTTAGCCATGCCTTTCACTGAGTCCTGCACAGTGCAAACATAGTGTAGAGATCTAGCTAGCAATTAGTCAATATAAGTAGATTAAATAGGAAACAGTGAATTGATAATTGGAACATAAGGAAAATGTCAATTTTTAGGCCTTTTTGAAATATAGATGTAACACAATATGACTACAGTATTTCTTTGACTAAATGACTGCTTGCCCTGGAGATGTTGTGGAGAAATATGACCAGTATTACAGTCAGCAGACCTCATACCTGCACTGAGCTACAGGACTCAGGAGGTGTATCTCTGATGAGATTAGATGGCAGGAGGACAGGTGGTCGACACACACTGCATATACATTATTAAATAGATAAGGACGCATCAGTCACCACCAACAGTAATACACACTGCAGGCATGTATACACTGGGAAAGACCCTCAGCTGTGCTTCTACTGTTTTACTTCTATTTGAATTTTCTTCATACATTCCAGGAGGAAGACATGATGGAGTCTGCTACATGCTGCTAGTTTCTATATTCCAACACTTGGCCTCTACTCTGCCTTTTGATGTTTACTGCTGTTTAACTAGATTCATCTTATTCTGCTATTAAACTTCATCGCAGTTTCACTTAAAACATCTCAAAATGATGTCAAGTCGTCCACGTTTGGCCAGCTATTTGTGGTAATGAGAAAAGAAACCAACTAAATATGCAGAAATAAAAGATACAGTATAGTAACTGTTCAGCTACATCATTTAAGTGTTTTTAAGCCCTATTCAAAATCAATAAAAAATGAAGAACATACATGAACACATATGAAACCACACTTGGTTCCTGAATAATAATGCTGAATCCTAATATGGTTGCAGCAAACCACACTAACTGCCATTGTAGGGCCTTTGTACCTCACATAACACTCGCTAATGTCTGATTGTTCCAATTCAAATGTTTGGGGTTTTATTCTGAGAGAGATGAACCTCCTCCAGCTGAAACAAAGCAATTTAGTTTCTCCTCCTGTTTGTCATGGTGTCCGTTTGGCCTCAATTTATTCATTAACTGTTTTACGCAGTGTTCTTGTATTTTCACTATTTGCTCTGTCACTCCTCACTGCCACAAAAGAAAAACACTGGATGTGAACATCTGAAGTTTGTATTTGCATATGGAAAAGCCCAATAAATGTCATGTTTTCATTATTTTCAAAAGACTAATTTTGATATTTATCAATAATCTTTTCCCAACTTATCAACTGCTAGAAATGTCTGATCTGCCCAGCCCTACGCTACATTTAAGACAAAGTGAAGTAAGCATCCTGCAGGCCTTCATCAGGATCTACAACATACAGGACCAAACCCTCTAAAAACCTTATTACCATGTCGCTGCTTTGGGCAGAAGATGGCAGCGACTAATGAAACAACTGGTCCAGGATGTTGGTACTTAGTAGAATGCTTTTCTGTTAGGATACAAATCTACATTTCTAAAGGGAATGACTGACTGCTTCACTGTTGGACTTACTTGAGTTGGTTGTTAGACTTGATGAGCTCCTGGATGAGGGTCTGTCTCCTCTCTGAGTCTGTGAGCATCGTCCTCAGAGTCATCCTGATCTCACCAGCTGACTTCTTGTCCAGCAGAACCAGATCTGAGGACACACGGAGAGTCCCGCGACAGAGGCTTCACTAATAAGCAGGACTACACTCAAATCGCAAAGCCAAAAGTAAGCATTAGCAATCATTTTCAAATGCTATCTAAAATTATAATATCACTGTGACAAGAATAAACTACTGAGCCAAAATGCTACTAAACTTGATAACATTTCAAGCCAAAAGAAAAATATGATTTTAATATTCTGCACAATGTAGCAATAACTTAAATCCAAGAACATGAGTTACTTCCTTCAAACACATTATCAATGTAACTGGATCTTACTTAGAAATTGATATTTTGCCAAGAAATTGGAACCACTGACTCTTACCCAAAAGGCTCTTATTCTCTAAGGGATCAGCAAAATACACTGGCTTAAAACCATGATGCTGCAGAACTTTATTCACATCATCCCATTCGACCTGCTCCTGCTGCAATACAGACAGAAGCAACCCGTCAGAAAAATACCACATAGCAATGTGAACCTGTTGAAGAAAGCTGAGCTCTACCTGGAACTGCCTGCAAGTCCACAGATAAACATATGTCTTATTTCTTGATTGCAACAAATGAGCGGTCCTGCTGTCCATGTCAGCTCTTAAAAGTCCTCTACTCAGCACAAACCTAGCTCCACAGCCTCCACTGTAATCATTGCAGGACTTGAGTGCCTTTCTTTAAAGAGTTGCCTCCTACTGATCAGGTTTCTGCAGTTCCTACAGCTGAGATGGGCTGCCACTACTACGCGCGCGCGCGCGCACACACACACACACACACACACACAATGTTATTTTGTTAGTGTTGACTTACCTGTTCCATCTTTTCACCCGACTGCAGGAAATAAGACAATATGCAGGGCGTTAGTGTCCGAGAGCTACAGTAAGATCCGAGTAGCGTTACGTTTTTTTCCTGGCAATGACTAAATTCGACGCAGAACTCAATTTCAAAATCTGGCAATTTAAAGCTGCTTGAATGTCGTTAACAACACACAAGTACAAATTAGTGAAGTGATACCATTTAGGAATCTTGAGGTTATTCTGGTAAATTCGGCATACAAGTAACCAACCAAGGAAGACTTTTAATTCATTTAAAAAAGAATTAAACTGTCACGTTTTCAACGGAGTTCGTCATCAATTAGGTACATTTCAGTACTCCACAGTTTCTCCACAAACGATCTATTAAGATAGGTTGATAAACTACTTCCATATATCTGCAATCACGTAACGTTAAGCATTTTCAACTCTAGAGCTCGGTTAGCTTCTGTAACTTTAGCTAACAAGGTAACGTTACCACTTAATATAATCTGCGAATGTGGACTTTGAAAGTGAAAGATAAGGCATTAGTTACTAGATAAGTTACCAATTGTTGATGTTGCCGTTATCAGCTACCGAGTTTTCCGATACTGCAAACCAGCAGATGTTTAACTAGTGTTACTATTTACTTTACAAATTTAGCTACTCCACGCGATCCGCCTCTTCCGCCATTTAAACGAGTGCGCTGTGACGTAATTGTACTAAACCAATGGGATGTGGCTGTTTGGTTCTTTCACCTATCGGTGTGTTTGAACTGTCATCCAATTATCAGATAAAGCAGAAATATTTTTTTAAAAGTCATCAATTATATATTATATATATAATATTCTCTTCAGTCAAATACATTAAACAACTTTACCTTTATTGTACTTTATAGCACTAATTTGGTTGATCCCTGCTTCTGAGTCTCTCTCTCTCTCTTTTTACATTTCTAGATAGGGAGCTGTATATGACTACAGCTATTTAGAGGGAATGTATCCACATCCAGACACCTATATCATTTTCTGGACACACACACTGTAGCAAGTTTACCAGTACAAAGGTAAACTCCTTGATTTCTCTATAACACCAAACTATACCCCAAAAGCCAAACATCTATGGCATTGCTGTTGTGTGGTCTTACAGTAAGCTTAAATCTTTGTTTAGGTGGCAAACAGAATTCCTCTCTACTGAAGACTTTCTGTTAAGACACATCGCTGTTGAGCTTTTTCAAATTTAATTTTTCTTTTGTTTGAGATAGGTTGTCCATCACTTGATTCATTTGAAAAGACTGCACTGCATGCAACTATGCAACAGTAACAATAATGACTAAAAATGAAAGCAGACATATTGTTCACATGTTGTGATAGATTACCTACTTCAAACAAGCTTCAACTTTCTGTAAGTTGATTTTTACTGCATAAAATGAACAGCTGCCTCAAAGGTAAGTACACATCACAAAATTCAAAATACTACTTTGGAAGATACAGTTAGTTTTACAGTATCTGTAGTAACTAAAACAATATACTGAGGTCATGAGTCCACGTCCCCCCAATGCAATGTGAAATATTACATTTCAATGTCTGAAAACCACATATGCCTATGTGAATCCATTCCATATGAAATGTTGTTTCCTGTATAGGAATGGATCACAACTGAAACAGTGTTGCACATTGGATATTAGGAAAACTATGTCATGTGCCTATGTATGTTTTTTTTATCTGTGAAATGGTGCTTTAATTGTATTTTATGTATATTATCCGCAGTATCATTATTCTCGCGCTGTTTTTAGTTATTCCACTGCGAAACCGTATCCCTTGTAGGGCTCGCTCTCCACGGCGTGAGCCTCACCGAGACCGCAGTCCCTCCTGCCACTACTTGTCTTCTCAAAGACGCTTCGTGGCCGCAGAGCAGAGCGCCCCAGGCTTCAGAGGCAGCTGCAGCGCCGTCCAGCAGCGGGAAGAGATGGTAGTACACCACACACTGTCCCCCATCAAAAATTATTCCCCACTGTTTGAACGTAATGAGCCTGAAGCTCCATGTGGAGCCGGGACATGCTGTTATGTACTATATGCCGCTGTAGGCAAAGGAAGTATTGGAAATTTATCACAAGTTTCAGAATTTTCGGCAGGATTTTGCACCACTGAATCAGGTTTTCACTGGCTGAAGGGACGTGCACGCACATCTGCTCTTGTAGCTTAGCCAATACGAACGCACTGTCTCTCTGAAATAACCTGTGATAGGCTAAAGTCTACTGTCACAGGCTAGATTTTCTGAAGCCTGATAACAGAGCCAAGAGGGGGGGGCTGAAGTAGAGGTCTGCTCTCAGACCGCTTGAATTACAATATGCTGCACGGTTAATATGGCATTTTTGCCCAATGACGCCAAAAGAAAACTGCCTACCCAACCTTTAAATCATCTTACATTTGCATTTATTCCATTTAGCACCCACTATATCATAATGACAGCCCTCTGTAGTAGTTCTGGTGGATAGACTTCACATTAGTGTTTTTGTGTTCTTATATTCTTGTGTGTATTGGTGTTTTTGTATTTAAGCTACTGGATGCCTAAATTTCCCTCAGGATCAAAAAAGTATCTATCTATCTATCTATCTATCTATCTATCTATCTATCTATCTATCTATCTATCTATCTATCTATCTATCTATCTATCTCCTTGAACTTTTCAGCAAAATGGAAAGCAAAGCACATTTGTTTTGATATAAACAAATTAATTCAATGAAAATGAATGTTTCCTTTCTAAGTATTAATAAGGCAGACAGCAGCTCCCAGTAACACTGTTGCTGTACTAAACATTATAACCACAAGATGGCAGATATGTTTCAGCACGTCTTCACAATGCAACATTGTCTCCTTTAAACAAATATCTAACCACTCAATGTGAAAAGGTTCCATTGTACAGAGCTGTTTAAATTACTGACCAGTCTGAAATTGGTATATACAGATAATACCAATTTCCAATAAAGAGAATAAAGAAAGGGGAGAAAAGAATTAATAAACAGCACAGTTAAGGCGCAGTATCTTGAGGCTGCAGGAAAGCATAAAGAGTTGAAAAAATATCAGATGACATGCAACAGTCACACGGTCACACGGCTCACACACCAATTAGACAGCCATATTTAAAACAAAGGAGACTTGAAATGACTTTTGTCCCACATATTCTGTAAAACAAAACATGCTAATTAAGACATGTAATAAGCTGCATGATGCACATTAGCACACATTTGTATGTCAGTATGCTTGTTTTCATGTTTATATTAACACTGACTGAACCTTGAGCCACTACAGACATTTCATTCATTTTTCCTCATTAATGTGCAAATTAATGCAAAATCGTGTGTTCAGATCATCTATACAGGGGGAGCCAGTGGTTGGTTATGAATCATGTGTTAAATATGATTATTTCAAAAGAATGTATACTCAGACAGGTAGTCTCAGGTGTAGGAGGCAGCAAAATGTGAAAATGTCCTTAAACGGGTGTCTGGTTTGCACTTTCATCACAGCATCATGTTTCACATTACACTCTCACATATCAGCTCCAACAGACTGTGGCATGGTACAGTAAATATTCCACTAGCGTTTGACTTTGTCATGGATGTCTAATATTCTAATGTCACTGAGATTACACACAGATGTCACTTCTTTATCTTGAACTTTAGCTCACTGGTGACATTTGGACCCACTGGTGGACAAGCATATTGAGTGGAAAGGTCAAACATACATATTTAAATGCAAATTGTCTGCTATTATTCTTAATATTATCTTATCTGAATCATGTTAATGGCCACGTCAGTGTTTGTTTGGCCATATAAATTAAAGGTATATTCACATAGACTGTAAAATTGAAGTTGATTGTGTTTGAGAAGGACAATCCGGATTTTATTTGTGAACTGAACATAAAAATTAAAAAAAAGATTTGTCTGTGTATACAAAAAAATAAGGAACACTTAACAGAACAAAACTGTCACAAAACAATAGATTAACTAGAGTTTAATGTCTAATTTCTTGCAGGAATATTGCAGGAATTAGACATAACCCCAAGGTCATGCAAATGTTTAGTAGTGAGGTTGTGTACGGGAGGCGGACAACCTCCTCACATTTAAGAGTAGGCTTAAGACTTTCCTCTTTGATAAAAGCTTATAGTAGGGCTGACTCAGGTGAGCCCTGAGCCACCCCTTAGTTATGCTGCTATAGGCCTAGACTGCCGGGGGACTTCCCATGATGCACTGAGCTCCTCCTCTTCCTCTCCATCTGTACACCCTCATATCCCATCAATGCTTGTTACTAATTCAACTTCTTCCTGTAGTTGTGTGCTTTCTCTCCTCTCTCTCTTCTGTTGCTTTCTGCAGGTGTTTCTGCCTCCGGAGCTGTAGAGTCTGGATCTATGGTTGCGGCCGCCTGCTGCCCCCGTGCTCCTCCTCTGCACCCGCTGCTGCAGTTGCTGCTATTATTATTAGTATTGCTGCTGTAATGTTGCTCTTAGTATTGTTTCTGTTGGTGTTGACATCCATGCCATTGCCGCGGCCGTTGCGTTGCATCTCTGTGTGGAACTGTACTGTGCTGTGCTGTGCTTTCCTCCTGCTCTCTCTCTCCCGCTCCCCCCCTCCCCCTTCAACCCAACCGGTCGAGGCAGATGACCGCCTACCTAGAGCCTGGTTCTGCTCGAGGTTTCTACCTGTTAAAAGGGGGTTTTACTTGCCACTGTCGCATAGTGCTTGCTCATGGTGGGAAATGTTGGGTCTCTGTAAATATAAAGAGTCGGTCTAGACTTGCTCTACTCGAAAAAGTGCCCTGAGATAACTTTGTTGTGATATGGCGCTATATAAATAAAACTGAATTGAATTGAATTGAATTGAAGTTAGCATGTTCCAATCCTGCGTTTTGAGTTTTGGTTGTATACAACCAACCCTATATGGTGACCTTTGGTTTACATTTTACTTATGAACTGTACTTTAAAAAAGGAACATCTTGGGGAGAAGGTGGTGAGAAGATTGATATCAACTTCATCTCTAAAAGCAGAACAGAAATGTAGCTCAAGGACATGTTTAGCCTAGCTTAGCACAAAGACTGGAAACACATGGGAACAGTTAGCTTTTTATTTTTGCAAACAGGAATGTCTTTGAGATTTAATACAAGAAACAAAATTCAAATAATCCTTTTAATGAAGTCAGCGTTTGCTTAATGTTTATTATGTGGATTTGATTTTCCAGCAGTATATCAAATAAACACAAAGATTTTCAGCTGCCTATTATCAATTTCAGTTGTTGAAGCTCCACTGAATCTACTTGTGGCTTTGAACGGATCCAATATTATGGCTCAGTTTGTTTAAAACTTTCAGAAAGAATGCCCCCCCCCCGCCTTGGTTTTCAGGCATCAACAAATCTAGCCCGTGACGGTAGACTTTAGCCTATCACAGGTTATTTCGGAGAGTGGGTGGTGTACTAGTGTACTAGCCTTTCATCCCGCTGCTGGACGGCATTACAGCTGCCTCTGAAGCCTGGGGCGCTCTGCTCTGCGGCCGCGAAGCGCTGGAGGGGTGTCTTTGAGAAAACAAGTTGCAGCGGGAGGGACCGCGGTCTCGGTGAGGCTCACGCCGTGGAGAGAGAGCCCTACAAGGGATACGGTTTCGCAGGGGTACCGACTCCTTCTGCTGCCGGTCGAAGTTGTGGGTTTGGTGGAAGGGGCTTAGCGGAGTGATACGAGGCAGCAGAGAGAGAGGCAGAAGGTTTTGCATAAGTTGCACAGATTTTGCCTACCCCATCTTTAAAGATGAGCTTCAGTTGCTGAATCAGTTCAATTCAACTCAATTTTATTTATATAGCGCCAAATCATAACAGAAGTTATCTTAGGGCTCTTTTCACATAGAGCAGGTCTAGACTGTACTTTTTATAATATTACTTACTGAGACCCAACAACTCCCACAATGAGCAAGCACTAGGCGACAGTGGCAAGGAAAAAGTCCCTTTTAACAAGCAGAAACCTTGAGCAGAACCAGAACCAGAACCAGAGCTAGGCTCTGGGTAGGCAGATTTTGTGTGAATTCAGCCTCAGAATGCGTGGCTTCCCTGTACCAATATGGCGGCTGTGTTGACACATCACTGTAATGTACAGCATAACAGAGGATGCTATTGTAGGTTGTTAGCAGTGTTGCATTGTCTGCTTTCTAATGGTTTTTAGACAGACGCAGGAGTCGATGGTACCAACACATCTTTTGAATTTAACTTATTGTCCCGATAGCGGCCCAGCTAATGAGCTTGCTGACAGTTAGCAAGCAAGCTAGCTCAGAGAGCTATTGTGAGGGGATTGAATGACGTCCTAGCATGTTACTGGCTGTGTTAGCCGGTAGCTCACCTGCTAGTAGTCCCACCAACTAGCCTTGGGAGTAGTCTACATCACCAAGCTTCTGAATTCTGTATGTGAATTTTATTTACTATACCGTGCCTCAAAAATCTCACAATGGAACAAATAAAATAGTGTCCATGGCACAAGCTTGCATTTTATAGATGTGAAAATAACAGTTGCACGACTCTACACCTATCAGAGATGACGCAAAATGAAGATGATTCATAAGTGGCTGAAAATGTCAATTTACTGCTGAGTGTCTGTTAAACTGGAATTATGCTTCTCCGCACTGCACATAGGTGAACATTGCATAGTTGTGATTTGGGTGGTGTGCATGTTAGCCTCTCTGACCTGTGGTTACCCATAAAACCCTTCGTACCAAAGAGACAATCAAAAGAAATATTTACAATCAACCTATTACCAGAATGACCCATTGAGGGAAGTGGTCTCTGCTCACAGCTGCCTGCAGTAACAAATTACCAATGCATTGTAGTTATTGAGCTAAGTTATTGAGCCAGTGCAAAACCACTGGTAATGGTCCTTTAAGTCTTCATTTAGCGGTAGACTTTATCCTCCAGGTTTAGAACCACTGAGCAGGTAAACACATATAAGTAATTTTCAAACCAAAATGAGTAAACCTTGAAGAAATGGATTCTAAATCCCCCCTACATGATGTTTGACATCTCTCTTCATTGTGTCTGGTGTCACTGTGTGTACCCACACCTACCTGTCTAGTTTTCATAGATCCAGAAAGGAAAAAGGTCATCGTCATTTAATAATGAATAGAAGGGAGTGATGAGCCTGGCTACTCACTGTGTCCCTGCATACATCAACTCCACTGAGCAGAAAATTAAAATGGAAATTCAGGCCTTGAACGGAGTCGAGGGTCCCATTGACCTGTGCTGTATGATTTATGGCAGGTGATTACATCACCTCAATGCTACCTGGACTACTGAGCTCATTCGATGCTCCAACTCATAACCATTCATTTCAAAATAAAGTGTTTAGAATATCAATTTTATCAATCATTAGTCATTGACTGAATGTAAAATTCACTATTCAACTGTTAGTGATACATTAGGCAAATATAGGCCATCCTTTAAAAGCTGTATATTGCCTATTGTGTAATGAACCTCATATAGTATGATGGATATGATGCAGTCTGTTTGTATATTTACTATTGACTGATACTACACAGGATGAATATGGGAACATGAGTTGATTCTTGTGTAACCCTTTGATCAGACTCCACACACGTTTCCATGAATATGGTTTTATTTGATATTTTACAATCACTGCCATCCTGGATTTTATTGGGAGTTGATTTAGTGAAAAATGGGGGATTTCCTTTGTAATACAAATAAAAAATCAATTTAAAAATGTGAACTTTGGCAGAACATGTTAAAAATAGTCCAAACATGGTAAAAGTCTAGAATTGAGATGGGTTTTTGTGTTAAAGATATATTGCTGCTTCTGAGTATCTACAAAATAGTGATGATGATGATATTAAAAATCAAAATACACACACACAGCTTGGTCACAAATGTGACTGTATCTACACAATAATAAACACTTTACTATAATAAAGGTTGGGGACTTTGGAAAATTGAATTGGTTTTGATTGGCAGACATGGAGATGATTCCAGTCAAAGATGCAGAGCAGGAGAAAGGATCTTCAGCTGGATTTATTTTTATTCAGGAAGTGCAGTAGACAGACATACATGCAACTAGCAGGAGGTTGCATCTGTGTGTTTGTGGTCTACAAAGAGACATAACAATATATGTTCTATAATTACAACAAATGGGAATTAACATCAGCAATAAAGCTATTTACTTTAACTCTTTAAATCACACAAACCATTCAAATATACCTTTTGCAGGTATTGAGGTTAACTGCACATGAATGCACATTGTGGCAATTACAGTAAATGTCTTTAAATTACTGTTCATCAACACAATACGAATATTTAAGGCTAAACAACTATAACACCCTCATTAACACAGCAACCATCTGGTGCCCCTCCACACCAATTGGGCAATTAGGCTTAAACAGTAACATAGCTTTACAGTATCTCTGAACAAATATCCAAAAAGCAGCTGTAACTACTGAATGACAACACTATGAAAACATGAAGGCAATTTACATTATGCTCATTTACTCACAAACTGCATTCAGACTTCTCTCCTCCACTCTGTCTCTGCTCTGCATGCAGGTGGTGCACAGACCATGAAGACGTCACCGCTCGTTAAACGGCTAGACAGGCTTTCTCAGTCGCCATTTAACATACTTACCAGTAATGATTGTCCTGTGGTGCTGAGAAGTACTTTGGCCCCTCAGAGATTTTCCGTCATGTTCTGTGGTTGAATATGAGTACAGTACTAAGATGTGCATTTGGTCTTCTGTTTAATCATTAATAAGTTTAGGCAAACCTAAAACCACAGTTATAATAATGACAAATTATCTCCCCCAAGTCTTTTTGGATAACATTACATTCAAAGGATAAGGTCCTCACTTACAGTATTGCACATACATACACATGTAAGCTGGATTTCATCACAGAGCTTTGACTGGCACTGAAAAAAGTTTCAGTGTACTTGTAATGAACTTGTCATTGTGTGTCAAGTACACCAAACTCAGTGCCCTGTCAGTCTTTTCTTTTCTTTTTAGTTATAATCATTAAGAATGTCATCATAGAAACCCAATTTTTGATTTTATCTATGACTAGCATTTATTCTGCTATAGCCATTAATAGCAGTTTTATGCAATGTAGTTTCATGCAAAACATACATACACATAAGATAACAATTAATTACCAAGATACAACATAAATGCATAATTATTATATAAATGTACATGAAAATAGCTTACTGTCCCAGCTGTGACCGTCTGCACTGAAGAGAAACAGCAGTATGATGCAGCTGATGCAGTAGCAGTGTGTATCGGGGCTAGGGATATTGAACAGGAGTCAGTGATGAGTGAGTGAGTCAGAGATTACCTTTTTCATCCCCCTCATCACGCCATGAAAATCAGGTAAGACATCAATTCTCATGTGAGCATATCAGTGTAGCAACAAGCTAGGCTGGGCTGCATGTTCACAGCTTTAATGTTTCTTACATTTGGTAATGTTCACAGCAAACTTTCTTTTCTGCTCCTTACAAGCAAGATGTGCCATAAACTGCCCAGCACCAGGTATTAAAGGACAATTCTGGTCAATTAAAACTTAGGTCTTATTTTCATCTATCATATCTATCCGTTATGACAACATTAAACTCACTGAGATCTGGAATCACAGAGATATCACTACAATGATTTGGAAATGTAACAAGTGCTATTGGTAAGGTTGATTCAAGAGTTTCAAGAATCATCCCGTCTGCTCAGTGAAGATGTCTGCGTCATTGTTAGCACGCATTAGCTCGGAGAGCTAACTTTTATATTGTGTTGCTGTCACCCTGAAAGTCCCGCCGAAGCCTGTTCAAAAATCTGGTTTAATAAAGATAGTCTGATAGTCTATATGGAAAAAAAGGAACGAATAGTTGAATATTGAACAGTCAAATCCGATTTGACTGACCGACTGAGTCTGGAACAGCCATAATTCACATCAGCAGATGTCCCGAGTCAGACCTGGACGTCAGTTGGGCCATTTTAGAACTCACCTGGTTCTGAATAGTTTAAAACCACAATTAACCACCTGGTTTCTTCAACTTTCACTCAGGAGCAAAAATCTGCCTTTGAACATGAAAGAAATAATGATTTGTCCTTCATCGTGATGAATGACAGGTTGTTTCTGCATCGAAATAGATTTGGGGTTTAAAATGCAACTAAGCTGCTTTATTTTAGGGGTCTAGCGAATGTTAAGACTACACAAGGGTTAAAACAACTGAGACCGTGCCCACTTACCCACTTGTTTTAAGGCCCAGTCACACCACAATTTAAAACGGTGAAATTATGCCACAATTTCAGTTCATTCTATTACATTCACCAAGCTTCCGGCCACACCTCATTCGCATGGACGAGTGACTGCCACTATGTGGTGTACCCGGCCGCTGCTATATACTGTAGCTACACAGGTAACTGACACTGAAATTATGGTGACACACAATGTTGCACTCCTGACAGGAATTCAGGGTAAGCCAAGTTCATTTCCCCCAGTCTCGCCCACCATCAGTCAGTGAGCTGTGTTTGATAGAGGTGCTGTCCAAACATGGACAGAAAAGTGGGTTTTTTCATGCAAATAGGCATCTGAGGTCTGCTTCATGCACCTTACAGCAGGTGTGAAAGCAATCCACCCCACAATACAAGATTTCAGTTCATTGTTTCTTACTGCCCTTTTCCTTATACACAGTGCTTTGGGCCACAATAGAAACTAAGTATGACACATTGACTAATGATATCAAGAAATATTGATAGAAGCCCATCTTGAGGGTACAAAGCGGCATGACTCATATTACCTTGTTGTGTCATTAGTGGATAAACCCCACCGTCTCTGCAGGTACTGCAGCAGCATTGTGTGTGCAGCCAGGTGAATCTGCTGCTCAGCATGAAAAGAGTTGTGGCATAAAATCAACTGAAAACAGAACTGCTTGTGTCTGCTGTCTTCCATGTTTACAAGCAGGTGACAAAATATTACACTGGCAGACATACAAACCTAATGATAATGACATTCATAAAGTTTGTTCCACGTGACATCAGAGAGGAAATCAACAACAAACACCGCTGAAGCCACATGAGAGATATTAGATTTATTACAGGATGGTGACTCAAGGTAAACAGATCACTAGCCTTGGCTCTGCCAGGGCTAACACTAATGAGGCATCCCTCAGTATTAATGAGGCTAACTGCCAAATTTGATTCCAAGGATTTCTCATTGCCATCAATGCTTTAATTGTCACTGACTGAGCACAGATACCATGTCAGCATGTGCTGACCGAAATTATGCTGAAAGTTTGCTACATCTTGAATATTGAATTTTTTACCACTTTAGTAATTCATCATCAAAGAAGAGTTACATTTTTGGGAAATACACTTATTCGCTTTCTTTCTGAGAGTGTGAAGAGAAGATCTCGTGTTTAATCTCATGTTTGTGTGTTACAGCTGGAGTCAGGAAGTGGCTAGTCTAGCTTAGCACAGCTAGTCTGGCTCTGTCCAAACTTCAAAAATACACCTACCAACACCGTTTAAAGCCCACTTAGGGATGTGATTTTTCCGGATTAATCCAGAATTCCGGATTTTCTGACCTGAAAATGAATCATGCAGATCCGTAAAAAAAATTAAAAGGGGTGGTGGGGGGGTCCAGTTGAGTCGTCTTGACAAGAAGATCGCCCCGACGCTGTTTCGGAAGGTATTATTCAGGTATGTCAGGATCAATGTTGCCAACTCTCACGCTGAGACACACGCTTTCACATTCAGTCTCATGCTCTCACGCTGTCCAAACAATTCTCAGGCCAAAACACTGCGACAGGCGAGCGTATGTACTGTTGGTTACGTTCTGTAACCCCCATTCTATGAGTATAGGCTCTTAAATTACTCTTACGATATGTGCGCGATGCTTATCACCGTGTTGACAGCTGTTCTGGCAGAAAACCCTGCGCTGGAGCGCATAAGGTGTTCAAGCAAGCTAGTGAGTGAGTGAGTGAGCATGTGTAAGTAGCTAAAATTACTAGCTAGCATTTGCTTATCTGCTGAGTTAATAAGCTAGTTAACATAGCCAGCTGTCAAAGTTAGTGCTAGTCTAGACACATGCAGCGCTTGGCTGTATGAATGGTTGCTTTTCAAGTAACGTTAATCCTTATGATTACTGTGATTACTCTGATTACTGTGAATAACCACATTTAGATAATAGCTTGATTAAAGTGTTTACATGGTTCGTAGTAACGTGATTTCCCCAATAACCCTGGGTTTACATCAGTTAATTGGATACTCGATTAGCTATTTTGTCAGGGTGGCTGTGAGGACAGTAATGTTAGCTGTGTCTTTCTGCACTCGCGCTTCCCACTTCGCCTCTAGTTGTCTGCCTTGTGCAAAGCAGATAGTCACACAAATAATGTTAGACTGAATGTAAACATACACATTATTTTGATAATGATAACTTTATGTAATTACAGCACTATAAATAGTTATCCTGCATTTCTATGTGAGACCAAATGAAGGGAATTGACAGACTATTACATTCTGAAGATAATTTCTTTTTCTTTTTTTTTTTTTCAGCATACACAGATTTATGGCCAGGCTAACACTGAACATCCCTGAGGTTAAATCTATTGATGAGGGGGTTAAAATAGGTTTAAATATAAAAAATATGAAAAACTAAATAAAAACTATAAAAAAATATTTTACCATCCATATGATAATTTTAGAACCGCCACCATTTTTTAAGGATTTGGGGGGGGGGTTTGTTCTCTCTCTCCAATCACATGCCTACCACGAATTAACACAATAGATCTTCTTTGTTTAATCCATACAAAAGACCAAATGTAAAAACAACAACTGCTGGAACTATTATACTATATACTATTTATACTATCCACTTGTTATTGACCAAAGTTCCATACAGTACTTCAGCCACATGCTGACACCTCAGCTAGCTCTGTTTGCTGAAGAAGATGATTCAAAAGCTTAAGAAAAAGCTTGTAAGTGAACCTCCATTGTATACTTGATCACAGTTGTCTTTTGTGGTTCTGGAGGAACTTTCTAAAGTCTTTCTAAAGAGAAAATAGCCCTGATGATGTCATAGTGATGTGTCATGAGCGTTATCTCAGCTTGGGGTTGGAGACTTCAAATTTAGAACAGAAAGCCTGCCAACATGGAGCTGTGGAGTTTCAAAGAAGTGGTCAAGGCAGTGAGGGTCTAAAAAAAGATGCTATTGAGTTGCATTATGGGAAATAGGATCCAGTGTTTTTGGAGCTTGATCCATGCTAGGGACTAAAAATCAAGGTATGTTGGCCTCTGCTGCTTTGATTTTGAACATCTTGATTTTGATCTTTTAAATTGCCGGAGAGTCCCTTTAACTGGTCATGTCTCATTCAGCCTCTCTGTCCATCCTTTCAGCCACATTCCCACTTCCTCAAAACCATTAATTGCCAGCTCCTACCTGTCCACCAGACATCAGACTTTTTCACCAGACTTGCTCGTTCACCTGCTCACTAAGTATGATGTCAAACTGAGTATGTAGGATTTTTTTTGAGTATGCAGCATGAGCTTACTGGACATACTCCACTGCCCCACAATGCAAAATATTTAATAATTTTAATTTGCCTTAAAATAATACTGGAAAATATTGCATTGAGTGGAAGAGGTAATGTTTTACATTTGAGATAAACAATTTTCATTCAACTGTAGCTCGGACTGGTAATGTTGTGATCGATACAGTCATGTGATGCAGTCACATCAGTGTGAACAGTCTGCTGGTAATGGCATACTTAATTGTTCATTTAGTAGGCAGTATACAGTCCATACTGAGTATATAGGAGGCAGTACGTTAGTGTGTGATTTCAAACACAGCCCTGTTCTCACTCCTTTGCCAGGCCATCCTAGTTGCTCCTTTTCCTGGACCTGAATCTGTCTGCCTGTCAGCTTGTCAACCAGTACCTGTACCTGTCTGCCTACCAACACCTGCCTGTAAGCTCCTTTATGTACAATAAATCCTTGAACTGCACCAGTCTGCCTGTTTTGTGCTGCCTACACTATCAACTGCGACAGGTCTAAACTGAGACTGGGCCAAAACATAATAGTTTTTGGTCTCATTCAAAACTCTAGACTTTACTAATATTTTTATGAGAAGAAACAGTTTAATGAAAAAGTATGTGTTTAAATTGTGATTCATTTTTTAACCTTTTTACTAAATAACTTGTTTTGCTGTCTGTTGGGTTTACCAGTCCTCTGCTCTTGATTAGTAACTTAATCACAAAACCTCATGAAAGGTAAGGTAACTAAGCTGCTGTTATGCTAATGGTAAAGGTGAAGAAATCAATGTGTGACAAACTGTTGTTGTAAAAGTTAGTTATTATGGTTGGTGTATTTTTACAACACATCTCAGAGGAAAATCAAACTGGTTGGAGCATTTTTCTGACTATCTGCTGAATATCTGCTGAGTGCTGCCGTACTGTATGTACATTAAGTTCATGCAGAGGCCCATTAAGTGGCTAATGGGGTTTGATTGCCTGAGAAACGAGCTGTGACAAATGAGGAGATGTCCTAATGGATGGACAACTTCAGCCACTGAGCCAGATAGTTTGATGGAGGGGGACGGTACACTCGGGCTCTGCTCCAAATCTGCTTCTTCAGCTGCAATATTCTATTTACTAATAGGACAAATCATTTTTTCTCACAGGACCTCAGTCAGTTTTTCACTTAAAACTGACAGTCAGATAGTCCTATTTAATGGAAAAGAATGATGTTGGTCTGGTGATTGTATGTTTTTCGAAAAATTCACAGATCCCATGTGCAGAGCCAATCCAACAGTGAATGTATCCTACTAATAAGTGTTGTGTGTGTATCCAAAGCCTGATATATCTTCTTCCTCTGTGTCATAGAGCTTCATTGTTGTCCAAAAACTATTAAAAACACATCAACACACTGTTGTTCCTTCATTACCATTAACACACACACTGTAGTTTATTTTGACTTTATTTTGACTCCCACATACACCGTCCTGCTGCCTCAAAAACTCACTAGAACACCAAATGTGGATTCATCCACCTCTGAAAATAGTCCCCAACAAAAGCACTATTTCCTCCAGTTTGAGTAACATTTGATAAAAAACAGTGAGCAGCTGTTTGAGGAAATTACTGAGCCTTTGTTAAAAAGGAAACTATATATTTGTGAGCTGATGTTAAAGATTTACATCTTCAGTAGGAACCATTGGGCTTGGAGATGAGAGCCACAGTCAGAGTGGAGAAGTCAGACAGTATTGAGAGACGGACTAACACGTTGTTAGTTTGGGTCTGCACAAGAGATTTGTTGACTGTAAGAAGAACGTAGAATAATACCAACCTAATCCTTTAGAATCAGTGTTGATCAGATGTAAATGCTTTTTTAGGTCTTCATTCCAAACTCAAACTATGAATTGCATTTGTTAACAGAGTGATGCCTTTTAATCAAAATATATTTCCTGGCAACAATACTCAACAATATGTTGTCTGCCAACATTAGTTTTGATCCACAGCTCTAGTATTACCACTACCGCTGGTGCTCTATAGTATTATATGAAACACTCACCACCTGTAGATTTGACAGGTGGCTGTCAAAGGTTTGTAGTTTGCTTTTTCAGGGAGAGTAGAGAGTGTGGTCAGCTTGGATTCACAGTGGTTGAGCTGTGATAGGGTAATTCTGACCAATGGAAGAGCAGGAGGCGGGCCTTGTAATAGGCACAAACCTAGACACTGACGTGTTCGACGGGGTCATGCATGAGAAACTGCGACAGAAGCAGATTATTTAACCATATTGTGGCCATAGTGTGTTGAACCAAATGATCATACGCATGGACATAGGAGAAATGGAAATGCTGCAGGAATGGTTTGAGAAGCGTGTTTGAACGATACATTTAGAGGAGTACACTGTAAGTGGTGTGACGGATTTAAGGTAGAATATCACTTACAGACTATTATTACCCATCACACTAGTTTGATTTGTGGATTTTTCTTCTCAGCTGTCTCCGCCTGCTGCAGAGCCTGGGGAAAAAGCAGACTAAATGGCTACTCAGGCCACAGCCTTGGCTAATTTTTGTCATAATTTAAGTATAAATGTAAGTTATAATTAAAGCTGGGGAGAAAACTTCTACTTCTGAACCTCCTCTTGGCTGTTTTCAGGCTTCAGAATATCTAGCCCGTGATGGGAGACTTTGCCCACAGGTCATTTCAGAGAGAGGGCGTGTTCCTATTGGCTGTTCTACAAATGCAGATGGTGAAAGCCTGATTCAATGGAGAAAAATCCTGCAGCTTGTGATACATTTCCAATACCTCCTTTGCCTTCAGCAGTGTATAGAACAAAACACGTCCAGGCTCCACACGGAGCTTCGGCTCATTATGTTCGATGCCATGGCGATCGTATTGACGAGTGGCAAAGAGGCATGATGACAATGATGATGATGGCAGTGGCATGTATGTGTGGTGTACTAGCCTCTCATCCCACTGTTAGACGGTGTTGCAGCTGCCTCTGAAGCCTGGGACGCTCTGCTCTGTGGCCGCGAAGCGCTGGAGGGGCGTCTTTGAGAAGACAAGTCGTGGCGAGAGGGACCGGGGTCTCAGTGAGGCTCACGCCGTGGAGAGCGGACCCTACGAGGCATGAGGTTTCGCAGGGCAACCAAGTCCTTCTGCTGCCGGTTGTGGGTTTTGTGGGCGGGGCTTAGCGGAGTGATACGAGACAGCAGAGAGGGAGACGGCCTTGCACAGGTTTTGCTTACTGCAGCTTAAAGAAAAAAGAAAATGGAACCATCACCTCAGAGCAGAAGAGACGCAAGCCTTTAAATAAAGTATACAATTTCTAAGAAATTACTATACAAATATTACAAAGTGGTTGAGGGGAGGACTTTATCGAGGACGAGGTCTGTTTAACGTGGCCCCTGTCAGAGACTTAGCCTGGGAACATAATTTACAGAGAAATTGGGGAAGGTATGAAGAGCTGTTTTCACTAATCCCACTTCACCTTTAAGCTTGACTTCTCTTTTCTCTCATTTTAGCCACACTCTATCAGCTCAAATCCCACGGCCCGGAAATCAACTTCTAGACTTTGCTCTTGTACATGGACTAGGAAGGGGAATGGAACCAGAGGTTCAACCTGTCAGTATAGAAAGGTCTGTCTTTTTGCAGAGGGACTGGCTGTCCCCTGGTGATGCAGAGTAGACAGGTAATCCACAGTGAGATTATCTGGCTCTCTCATGTTGCACAGGTGCCGGTGGCTGATATGACACAAAGTAATAGGCCTCTAACAGCCCATGTGGAGATGGCGGTCAGGACAGCTTTAGATAGCAGCAGATAAACAGCAGTTATCTGGCATTATGTCAACAACAAAAGCAGTGCAGCATTCACTACATTTTACTCAATGCAATCATTTGGACATTACACCTTCACTGTCATAAAATGTTTACAAATGGAACAGCTTTAAATCTGTTGCATGCAATGTTGGTCAAATGAACAATAAATGAATGGATTTTTTCTTTGCTTGTATATTTCTTAATCCCTTCTATTTATCTGGAATTGGCTCTTAAGTGGGAGGCTTATAGTATGGAACATTTGCTGTGGGTACATCATGGATCTGGCCAACAGGTAGCTGGATGTGGCTATGAATGAGCATCCTTAGTGACCACAATGCAAGGAAGCCATTGAACAAATAAATGGAAATATAATTGATCAAGTAAATAAATAAATAATTTTCATAAATAATTAATTTAAAAACAGCAAATATTACAGAGTTTGGTTGCAGACTCCTCAGAAATGTCATATGTGGGTGGCGTTCTGAGAAAATCTTGACTGATTTTAAATTTCAGTTTCATTAAATTTATCTGTCAGGGACTATGAAGAAAAAACATGAATCCCAGAGTAGAGAAGAGATGCTTTGTACTAGATGTAACTACTAGCTTCTTTCCATCTGCCAGGGCAGGTAAACACAGCAACAAGACCTCAGTATTTTGGGGGCTGGAGGAAAGCTTAGAAAGTGTGCAAAATGCACATTCATGCTCTTCTGGGGTGCATTAATGTCATTAGTAAATTAAGTGCAAACAGATTTTGATATTACTTGTGCAAAAAACGGAAGATTGATCCTGCCAGTGGAACTCATGGCCAGTAGTGAAGACAGCTACATTTCAGACCAAAATCAATTATTTTCAGTAGAATCACTGCTATCAGTGTATTTGCTTGCAAAGGCAAAGTAAATTTGTGAAATTTTGGATAGAGTTCATCTTTGGTGAGCTTTGACATGTGAGTTTGTGCCCTTCACCAATAGCAAACCAACAGTGCTGACCTTTGAGGGAATGTAGAAAATGGAGTCCAAAATGGAGGAAGCTATCATGTTAGCGATGTCGCATGACCCACAAGTACAGTTGTCACTTTGTCACCAACCTTCCAGCAAACTGTTCATAATTTTGCTGTGCCACCTTGAGGTGTGACTGGGTAGTTAGGGCAGAAAAGTGAGCAGTGATGGAAATGAAACCTAGACTTGCATGTATAAATTTGCTAGAGGTGCTTGTATACTAAGACAATAGACAGAAAATGTTAGCCACACTTCTGCAGATCGATTTATAGGCAAATCTGCAGATTAGCCAGTCAATCCTCACTTTGGTCATAGCTTCTGAGCTTCAAGGAGGTGATAGTGAGACACAGATGTACTCAGCCCAGCTTTGTCAATGGTGCCTTTAAAGAACTTCAAACCCTCCACGTCCACACGTTGCATATTTTGTAATTAATACAAGTAGAAATAGAAAACGACACATTGGGGTTTAACGAGCTGGCAGCCCTACCATCTGGAGGGATTTACTGACCATTAACAGCTAGCTTAGCCTTGGTGACACACAGCTCTCCAGAAGTCCCGACCTCGGCTGCTGGGTTTACACACCCTTCAACTCTAAACAAAACTATGTGATTCCTGAGTGGAGGTGTACCCGTGGCTAACGTTAGCAAGCCAGCTAAGAGCACACAACATGTGAGTAAGACAACCTGGTAGTTACCGGGAGTCGCATTTCTCCTCTTCTCTTTCTGCTGTTCCTAAATTTATCTGAAGTTCACGTGAGGCTTTAGCAGTCTGAGTTAGTCAAATCAAGTGGATATCTGCCAGAGTTACAGACATTTAAGTACTAAATTCACTCTTTGTGTCCCCATTGCAGCTCAGCATGGAAACACTGTCTGGAAAACATAAAAAGACTGTAACTTGGGAAGATACTCACTTGATTTGAAGAAGTGGCAAAACAATCTTAACTCAAGTCCACTTACTAGCTTTTTCCGTAGCTTTCATCTGTTTCTCACGGTCTTCATCAATGGGTGGACACTGGATAGTTGTCATGGAGATGGCTCAGTTGTCATCACATGACCACAGTATGGTGAGTTGTAAACTGTGAGATATGGTCGAAACTGTGAGATAGGGTCGAAAACTCCTGAAAAACCTAGTAAGTAGAGCTTGAGTCAAGAATTGTTTATACCAAACTACAATTCCCAAGGTCAAGAATTAACTTTGATGCTCAGAGCCAAGGGGTGGGGTGATACGTTTTTATGATCAAACCTTTCAGAGCCATGTTTCAAGCCTTACACAAAGCCCCATAGCCATAGTCCTCATTTAAAACCAAAGACAACCATAAAAATGACTGTAATAACATTTTATTAAATCTCTAGTTCAGTGACTTGACTCAGTTTCTACATATTTTATATTTATAGTTTCCATGCTTTACATGTAGAGCTCATGCATTTGGCCCCACAGTCTTTCTATATTTTATGGGGCAAATCAATAACGTAGTGCATGAACCCATCAGAACTGTAGAGGCTCACCAACCACCAACAAATGGACAGGGAGGATCCACATACTCTTTTCCCATTGATCCATTCACTTTTGCTTTACCTCAAAAAATTGGAAATAATCGTTTCCCTTTTTAAAAAGTGCATATCCTGTGGAAACGTAAATGGCCAGCTCCTCCAAAAACCGCGAGGGGCCGAGCCTTGAGCCAGGTGTGCTGGGACAGGAACAGGTCTGCACATGCTCAAAGTTAAGACATATTTTCAGCAATAAAATAGAAGCAGAAGGATACACATTCAAAATATATAAAGAAAAGAACTCAACCTACATTAGAAGTAAATAAGTCAAATATGCCCTATGTGTTTTTGAGGCTGGAGGTTTACATCCAGAGGACTTTTGCAGCAAAATAAAGAATTTAGAAAATTAAAAACATATTTCAAAGTTAAAATGTACATTTGCTATAGAGAAAACAGGTGATTTGGGATTCTGTCTTGTTTGGTTTGAAAGAGCAGAACAGCACACATAAAACACCACTTCACACATCATCACAAACGTACATTTGAATGGTTTGAGATACAAGGTTTGCAGAGGCAGATTACAGTAAGAAAAATAAACTTCTGAATGTGTGGAAAACAACACAGAAAATGTAAAAAGTTTGACAGAGGCTGACATCATCTTTGGTGAGCTTTTACTGGTGGTAAATGTGACTGAAGTGTTAACACCAACAACACTAGCTGGGTTCTGAGATTTGGGTTTACTGTAGTTACTTCATACGGACTATCACTGTAGGAGAGGTTCACGTGCATAAGGGTTGTTAGCCTAATCTAGAGCAACAGGGCTCATATTAGGAGAGATGTTTTAGGGTGTGTTCACACCTGACATGTTTGTTCAACCTATGAAGTGCTTCTTTTGTTTGGTTAGATGTGAACAGGCTATCCATACTCAACTGTCTGCCTTAAAGTGTCACTCTGGTTTGGTGCCATCCAACTAGAGGAAATGACCCCAAACTGCAAGGATCAAAGGGTATGAGGACATAGATTTGGGCATCTGACAGTCACAATTCCTTTGCTTTGAATGGCAAACCGAACTAAATGAAGCAGCAATCTGGACCAACCACCATGGCTGAGTGCTCAAAGGGAAACTCCTGTATTTTTAAACCTGGGCCCTATTTTTACAAATGTTGGGGTCGAAATGACAAATACTTACCATTAGTTTGGGTAATTGGGAACAAACAGTGTTCTTGCTGATACAGCTTTACACCTGGGCGTGAATGCTGGTGAAACTTGAAACATATGTGTGAAACTGTACACCTCTTACCTTCACTGTATGTACAGTATATATACAGTATGAGATAAGGATCCAAAAGTACACAGAGGCGCTGTTGTTAACGTTAACTATATAAAACTTCAACCTTAATTTTACCTTCAGGCAAACCAACTTGGCAGCAACCATGGACCCTGACAGGCCGGTCAAGTCTGTCTGAGCAAATTTCAAACTAGGCATTATATTAATAAAATAAACCACTGATTTGAAATCTTAAGGGTCAATTTCTTACCAAAACCGAACTAAATTTGGTGTCACAATAACAGTTGTAGGATGGAAAAAAAAACTATAAGACAAATCTTTTTAGTTTAGTTAATTATTGGTTTTCATACTATTTGTATCCATGGGGTTTACTGACTTTTATCTATTTTTAACATTTTATTGTTGTAGTTTTTAGTCTTGCATAATTCGATTCATTGTTGTCTTTTTTTTTGTATTTTACTTTTGTGTCTGTGCTGTTTTAATCTTGTTCTGTGAAGCACTTTGGGCTGCATGTTTGTATGAAAGGTGCTATATAAATAAAGTTGAGTTGGGTTGAGTTGAATTTGGCTGTTCGCTGCTGGTTGATGTGAAATGCATGCTGGGATACTTTGCATACTTGTCTACCCCTCAGTTCACACACACACACACGACATCTCCCAAAGCATCCTGGGTAAAATGGACAAAGCAAGAACATTTGTGGGCATTTGGATGGACCTGACTAAATGTGGAATAGGTAGAGTACAGTGGCCTTGATGTTGAAGTACAGACAAGAACACAGATTGAGAAAGGCCTAGTCCCGCTTTAACGGAACAATGTTTTTGGTCATATTTCTTTGATTGACAGGTGTGTCAGCCTATCACAGTCAGCCGTGGTGGTTGTCACTTGCGCCTCTAATCAGCTTGACCCAGGCCTCCTCCCCTTTGACCAAATTAGGATTTTCTGTCAAGATAGTAGCCCAGCCTTTAAAAGATCTCTTCAGAAACCTGTCACTTATCTATGTTATTTTACAGTCTGGACTGAAACCCATTGACAGTATAGAAGCAATTTTGAACAAGAACAGCGCAGGCAAGTCCACCATACTTAGCTAGAATCAAATGGAAGCAAATTTGTGTTGACCTTCCCCCTACCTAATGTGGCAGGATTGTAAGTCCATTTAATTTTGTTTGTACCACAGACAAAAAATACATCAGAGAAAAGTCTTTGAAATGGAGCGTGGAGCTGCGGACAACTACCTTCTAATGTCACACTTAAGTCTTTTCTGTCATTTTAGACATTTTACCTTAAAATAAATCAAATATCCTTGTGACCTCAAATTTACAGTCAAAGAAGTGCGACAGAGCAGATAAAACAGTTTTACAAACTGCAGGAGGACATTCTCAAGTTATCACAACACTGATCATTTGAGATCACAATACTGAACATGATAACAAACCTTTTACTGTAGACTTCCTACTGTATGAATTTGGTATAATCATACATGCAAAATGAATATATCACTATTCTTATAGAAACAACTGCCATTTTAACTAACAATGCTGTTTACAAGTTTCCATTCCCAAAGTCCCTTTTTACATTTGTCCTTTGTATAAAGTTGCATAACTCACTGAATAATAATCTTTTTTAATGTGTAGTGCTGGCTGAGATTAGCATGAGGCTATAAAAATGAAGGAGGAATGTTAAATCCATGAATTCTGACATCTGGATTTGGTGCCTCTTCCTTCCCAGTGACACACAGTGCACTCCATGACAATCCAGAGGGAAATGATTCCACCACTGAAACTGTTTCAGAAAGTAAAGCGAGTGATCTGACATGTTTTCTGTCAAAGACCCCCACCAGCAGCAGCAGCATCAGCAGCCCAGCACTAACTCAGGTGGTGAGTGCAAACTGGTCCTGCTCTATAGGTTTCTTCACCCAGGCGCCCAGTCCGGCTTTGTGGAATGCTCTGAAGAGCATCTGCTTGGTGCTGTGGTACTCCACCGCTGCCTGCTTGGCCTCGTGGTAGCTGCTGGGCCTCACTGTTCGGATCCGCAGGGTGGAGGAGAGCTACGGGACATGGACAGAAGTGAGACAACAACATTTTCTTATCTAACAACAACAACGTAACAATCATGAATGCCAAAAAAGAGGATACTAAACTATTGTTATTTCCCTTAAGCATGATAAAAACCATAAAAGTACTAAACTAAAATATATACCTACATATAGATGTAAAGATGTAAAGAAGATGTAAAGAAACTGCCCTCGTACTGAAGTCTATGATCTTAAATCTCAGTTAAACCAGGTCTGCAGCCAGTTTGAGGTGTCGTTTAAACTGCAGCTTCTGACACCACAGCAATGGGGTTTTAGAGACCATGTGATTTTGTTCATGACAACACAGGTTTAAACCAGGCTTAAACCTTAAACTACAGCTAAGCTAATGACAGAGCAACAGCCCCAGTGGCATAAAATCTCTTCTTCCTCTTCTTTTTAATATTAAATTTTGGTGTCGTTAGTAGTAGTAATAGTAGTCATAGTATTAGTACTAATGGCAGTAGTAGGCTTAATTACTGAAGGGGTTTAGTGTCCAATGGACTACACAGAGGCTTTTTCATATTGACTGAAGCATTTCGTTTAAAGCACATTGTTATCTTCCCTGGAATGAAATGTTTTACATAACCCTTTGCTTGCTTGCTGGTAAAGTATTAGTATAAAACTTTTTATTATTTACATTTACATTGTCCAAAGCGATGTACATATGAGGTACAATCCAAGCCAGAGTATGTCAAGGAGAAGCCTCAGAGAATAAGTGCCTCAACACTCACATCCACCTTCCACCTGACAAAAGTGTCACCAGGGATTCTGCTGACTGAATTGAGATTGAGATTTCCTGCCTCGCAGTGACCGTAGGGCGAGTTGTCATTCTGTATCATTCTGTACCATTTAATCTGCACATAAAGTATCCTGTACCTTCATGATGGCATGTCAACAGTGCATTAAACAACAGTACAGTATGCTGAGTGTCAGCAGTGTGTTACCTTGCAGTGCAGACGCATCCAGCGGCTGTAGAGAGCGTGTTTACAGAGCCTGGAGGGTCGACCCAGATCATCTTTCCCTGTGGTGGCATTTATCACCTCTAAGCCTTGGTCTCCCACCGTCCAGTTGACACTGAAGTTGGGTGCTTTTCCTGGCTGACGAGCCTCTGCGTTACTTATTCCTGCAGAACATGAAAACGTGGCAGGGTTTCAGTTCACACTTGACATAAACGAGAATGGAAGGCCAGATCCACTTTATAAAACAGCTACCATCCAGAATGAGATTCTACTTTGCTTGTATATTGTATATAGCTCAAATATGACAATTTGAGATTGCATTGAAAAGATTTGGAAGGAGCATCACACAGGGTTGCCATTTTGCAAAATTTCATTATAATTTTTATGATTTTAACAAATAAGTCTGAGCCCTAATCTCTTAAAACCCTCCCCTCCTGGTTTATTAATGATGTTGAACAATCACATTTCAATTCCAGTTCAGGGATTCATTTAATCCAATGAACTGAGAAAAAAAAGGAAAATATTGTGAATTTCCTGACTTTCCCACAGAATTTACACAACTATCTCTGCCTGAAATACAACCCTCACACTCCCCTGATATTGTATAAACCCATGACCAGTGTGAACCGTGCTCTTCAGACTTCTGAAGGACCCGCCCTGGTATACTTGAAAATGTCACATATGCACAGTCAGTGTGAAAAACAGGCGGCAGATGAGTGTAAATCAGTCACTTGTAGAAGTGCAGTCTGTTTCTCACCGCTGAGCAGTGGTCTGTTCAAGCTGAAGGACTGTGGCAGGTCCTCGATCTCAGTAATCCTCTGGTACATGGCTCTGGAGAGGTGGTCGGCGTGGTACAGGCTGCCCAGAATGATGCTGGAGAAGTAGATGGGCTCAGTGAAGTAGCTCATCAGAGAGCCCTGGAATCCAACCACGTTCCACCTGGAGGGAGACAGAGCCAACGATTTTATTCAATCAGGCAAATACCCATCCAGTTTGTCACCAAACTTATGGATTAGGGTCTTCTAGTCTTCTTTTTGAGAACCAACAGAGACAAAGGAGGTTAAAGCTGAGGGAGCCAGAGCAAATACAAATCTGCAAAAATCTACATTATTGCTCCAACTAATTCTCCTGAAAATACAAATGTGATTCCAGCTCAGAGGAGTCCCAAGCTGTTAGCGGCCTCCTGGAGATTCATCAAAACGCCTAATCAGAGCTCCAGTGGCCTAATGACACCTGAGAACTGCAGCTGACAGACAGAAATGGAGTGATTGCAGCACGGCACTGAGATAATTCAGCCTCTTTACACATGCAGATAATCATCAGGATTCCTGCTGGTCTGCTCAAAAACACCCTTCAACACCTCAAGTGGGTCTTCAGGGCTGGGTTTAATATGTTGAAAGGGAAAACTACAGTATGTACTACAGCTAGATTATAGCTCATGTTGATTCATTTACTCACAATGTATACTGTATACTCACATTGTACGTTTTCCTTTACAAACACATTTTAAAGGTCCACAGGGCAAAATTTCAGCGTAAACACACATCCCCCTTAATCAAATGTATTCACCTAATGGATGCACTATTACTTTACTAATGGACCCAATGCTAAATTTAGGTTGAGTAAATGTGTGTTCAGCCAGTGTTGCTATCATTGCTCGTGCCGGCAATATAACAGTAGAGGTTATACTCTGACCCAAGCACGAGCTGACCGGCCAGCCTAAAGTAAATTTAACTTTCAACCTCGCAAGTCATCACAAGCCATGTTCTGAATAGCCAGAATTCAGCCAGAAGTCATTGCTTATGTACAAACAGGTGTGCTGCAGGGGGGCACAAGGGGTCGCTTGAGCTGTACCTAAAATGGGCCGAGCTCCTCCTAAGCACCCCCTGAATATTTCCTGCATTAATAATTGTAATTGTATAAATGTATTTCATGCAAACAACCTCAGTTGCTCAAAGGTCATCATAAGTCAAGACCAAGACTAGGCTATTATAGAGAGCTGAAGTGAAACCGGAACTACTGAGTTGTGTTCCAGAAGTAAGAACAGTCATTCAAAATCTCATCCACATTTTAAAAAATGTAAATAACTACAAATACAGCCTTGGAACAGTATATTGTGTGTTTCACTCCATATGTTTAGATAAGGAGAGTCATTTTAAAAATGTAATTAAAAAAAACAATGTAATACTGTTTATTCAATATTTCAATTTTTTAGCAGTCTTTAACAAACACCATTTCCTATGAGGCCAGAGACCATCGCAGGTTAAACATGATGATCAGAAGAGGTGAGTCCATGAGCGAGTCGAGGAGTTAGTTCAGACATGTCTGAAATAACAGCTGGTACATTTGCACTTTGTTAAAATCACAAAGGTTTAAACTTCTAATAGCAACTGGTGTGGTGAAGCCGATCGGTCTTACAACATAAAATGTAAACGTCAGGAACATGCTTCATTTTTTTCAGAAAGACCGATGAAAGAAATGCTGACAGAAGCTAGTGGACCCCGGACCTGACGACTCGACTTTGGCTCTCTATTGCTACGTTTTAGCCGATCTGGTTAAGGTGATGAAATAGGTTTTAGTTCTCCACCAGAGGTCTTGTGTGTCTAAATGGATGGATTTGTTGTTTCATTAAAACGAGCGTTGGGAGTGGAGAACTGAAGGACTGGACATTGACAAGGTAATGGACAGTTCATTACAGTATACTTTTCTTTAAATTGCTTAGTGGGGTGCCGTGGTGGCCTAGGGGTTAAGGCACTTTTGTTGCATGCCATTTCTGATACCTCTCCCCTCACTTCAGGTCATCTCTCTACTGTCCACTGTGTAATAAAGGCATACGATGCCCAATAAGATGATTTAAAAAACCCTGATTATTAGCAGTCAGCTACAGGAATTTAGTAATCTTTGTTGTTTGGCCCAAATATACACTCTGCGACCATTCATGTATTGTATCATTTTTCTATTTTAGTCAATATAGCTGTCTACACAGGCTGTGTAAAGACTTGCATTACACACTCGTGACCCAAAGGGGATTTTTACCCTTCAAGTGTATTTTCTTCCACTGTACGTGCGTAACTACAGTGATTGTGTGCTGGGTTCTGAGCGATGCCAAAACACAGGTGACCTACACTCAGTACCTGAATGCATCCTGTAGACACAGATGGAGCACTGAAGCTGCTGCTCTGCTAACGTGCTGCTTTCACTGCACAGCCTGTGTAGGCATTGGGTTATGTATCACGTTGTCATGTGAAAATGTGCTGTGTAGCTTCTGACTGTATAATAAGTGATTTGTAACAGTGTGTGTGAAAAGGTAGTGAAACAACACATACCTGGCTATCTTATCACTGCAGGACATGGTGAGCAGCCTCTCACCCTGAAGAACCCCATCCCACGTCTGAATGGTGTTACTGGAGCGTACTGGGATGGTTCCTTCACCAGACTCAATTTTAGTGCGGAGCTGCCCACGGGCTTTTCTGTTTGGGTGTCTGTCTCCCTGATCTGAGACAGAATAGCAACGTCAGGCACTTTGTAGATCTTATAGTGAACTATACATTTTCATGCAAAAAATGAATGTTTAAGTGATATATTATTTCATCCACTCACCCTCCACTCCAGCTTCATGAGGAGAGAAGATGCGTGCGTCTCCACAGGGGGAGGTACTGATGTACAGGTGGAACTGGACGTTTTCCTTCAGTCTGAAGCCTTGTCTGTTGTCACACCTGGTAAATATGGATTTCAGCTGCTCCTCTTCGTGGTTACTGGAGACACAAATGGGAAATCAGGTGACATTATACCATACAGAATGAAACGGAAAGTTTCTGATTGGCTGGCAGGTAGCCTTTAAACTGTATATCAGAATGGCTCACACAGTTCGGGTCAAGGTTTGACATGAAGGAGAAAAAACCTGTGTTGCACTTTATTTTACTGGATTCGAAACATTTTAATTGTCCAAGTGTTTAAATTGACACATTTAGAATCCCCAAGTTGTGGATAAGTTTGTGAACGTTATTTTGGTGAATAGTCGGGTCTTTACTCTAGTTGGATAGAACCTAAAAAGTGCAATGCAATAATGATGAACATCCAGTTGAAAGTTACACAAACAACAACTTAAATTCTCTGATATTCCCTGAAAATTCTGAGGCTTTCTCATTTTGGAAATCATTTCATAGCAATTCTTTAAAATGTTTTAAGGTCTTGTGGCTAACAGTGTAGACCTGGCAGGTGCATGTAAACATAGGTGTAAATGTACGGTTAGGGCACAGGATACATGTTAAGGGGAGATGAGAATACAAACTAACGCAGCCATCGGCTCTCTGCTGTACTGTGACTCACCTGAGGAAATGCTCCAGCTGGCAGTACAGGTACCTGATGAGCGACCGACGAGCCACAATCTCAGCATGGCAGTCATTGAGGGCCAAACCTCTATCACTCATGTATTCACCGTTGATGCACTTTGTCCCTGTGGACACGCAGATGACCTCAGCCTCCTTCACATCAGTACCTGTCCAAGAAAGCATGAAGATAGAAGTCTAAAGATGGACATTGATTTGGTGTCATCATACACAAACTGCTGTATAGAGACCAAAAGATCAGTGACCTTTAACTCATCCAGACAATATATTTTGCCATATCATATTTACCTTCTTTCAACAGTTCTTCTAAAAAGCAGAAATGTGATTCCAGGGTTTTGTCTGTGTGCCCCGCACCCTTTATCTCTGTGCTTGATGTATACTGTCACTTTCTGACCTCTAGTGGTTTAACTTTTCACCTTGCTACAGTGACATACAGGTGGACTCCAGGACCCCATGACATCACTGTCAGGTGTGGTTACGGGTGCAACAATGCACACTTCTGACCACATCCATCAGCGATGCTGGTCAGAGGTGAAACTGGACTGAAACTTTCAACCAGCAAAACACTGTTTTTCAGCCTGCTGCTACGTTACTCTTTAATAATAGGCAATTTCAAAATGATTGGTTGATAAAAAATTCACAGCAATTTTGATAATCAATTAATCCTTCAGGTTCTGCTTCTCAAATGTGAAAATTTGCTGTTTTTTGTCGATTAATCAATAATCAAAATAATATCTAGCAATATCTAAAACTAGATACACTAGTCCCCTCAGCCAGACAGGGCCTCAGGATTAGGAAATAATGTAAGACCCACCTAAAACCCTTAACATTTTAGTTGATAATATAGTTTAGTGGTGCACATTTTCAACCAAATGTTCAATTAATCAAATTTCCACAAACCAACAGAGAGGCAGTGAACCTTAGACCTTCAAGGCCCCTCGTGGTCCAAGGCCCTGAGGCAAGGAAGGCAAGGATAAGGATTTCTTTTTTTGAGCACCAGTCAGTTTTTTTAGTGAGAGGAACTGTGTCTTTGACTCTAAACGCTGAGGTTTCAACTCAAAGAGAAACTGGAGACTGACACAATGTGTTTAGTCTCCTTTTATATGTGAAAGAAAAGCTGGGGTCTGAGTCGGGTTAGCTTTAACATTTTACATAAAAACACATCACAATCACGGCTCAAGAATAAGAAAGGGTAGCTGAAACAGGTCCCTGCTGATACATACAGAGTTGAGACCCATTTTATACCAGAACAGGCACAGTAAACGTGTCTTTAATCATTTGACTGTATGGAAATGCTCAGCTGCACTGTGTCCCAGTATCCAATCCCCTTTAAGAGCTTCTAAAATCTTCTAGGATGAGGGTTGAATGTTTTCCGAAGGAACTGTTTGACTGATAAAAAAAAAAATTACCTGTTGTCATGACGACACCTGCCAATACTTTCCGTCGAGCATGTGGAGACGTGAAGTTTTCTGTCAGTTCGCTGAACTTGTCGACGACCAGACGAGAAACGGCATCTGCCAGGACCTGAGGTCGAGCATGAAAAATAATTACAGATGCAGCAAAATGGTAGAATGATATAAAATAAGTAGGAACAAAGGAAACCAAAAGTGTGATAAAAAGCAAGTGAAAGCTCGTCTTATCCACACCGAAACTATTACCGAATATTTCAATTAGGAATGCTGCATTGGTGTGAATGACAGGCAGGGATCTTAGCAGCTTAAAACAGTCAAATCCTCTGCTTCACTGACTGCTCTGTAAATAAAGCAGAGTGACTTGGAAAGGCTGGTATAATGAGCAGCAGTGTTTGAATAGCACTCAGGGTGATGGTAATTAAGATAGCAGCTTTGTTATCAGTGTGCAGGAATTACAGGCAGGGATTAGTTTATGTGTAAATAGATTCCCAGTGTATCGAACTTGTCTCTCCTGAAGCCGTCTCCATCTTCAATCAGACATGGTCATGAGCGGTGACATTTGTAGACGAGTCTTTCTTTAGATGACAGAGATCTAACAAGGAAGTGTTTGCAGCATTCCAGCAAACAGACTATGGTTTTTCTTAAAAAACAAATCTTGATTTGATTTGTAATGGCTCACTTGTGCTTTTGAGTTATCACAAGGTGTAATGTTATAAGACTAGGACTAGGTATCGTGAAATATTTCAGTGCCGATACCAAGACAATACATTGAATACACGAAAATGCGGCTAAAAGCTTCTAAAGCTAGCAAGTATCTTTGAGCTCAGATTATTTGGTTGATGCTTTTTTGATACCTTGCTATCAGGAATATAAACATTTTTTTACAAAACCATTTATTTCCTTTTAATAAAAAAAAAAAATCTCAGCTTTGTGATAACTGAACTTCTTTACCTAGGGAGCACTATGTGACACTGTCAACTGTTTCCTGCTCTTGCACGCCTGCTGTCAGCTAGTTGTCTACATTAGTAATGTTAACTTGAGTAATGAGCAAAATAAGACAAGATAGTCAGATGATGATACAACAAGAGTTATAAATCCTACCCAAGCAGCACTTAGTGCATCTGTATCTGTCTATGCAAGCTAACGTTAGCAATACTCCCATCAACAAAAGCACTGACTACGGCTACCACAGCTGCCAATTACGATGTTAACAATAACTTCAACTTTAACTGAACTTCAAAGGAGCAAATTTTGTCTTTTCATGATAGCACACCAGAAAGCTCATCACATAGAGGTGGCAACCAACTGATACCAGATGTAAACACAGTTAGTAGCTGGTACAGCCATAAGGCTTGGTGGTAATTAAATCCCCTAGACCTAACAACAAATAATTTCACCAGTACTACCTGTTCTATGACAGTTGGTACTAAAAAAGAACAAACAAACAAAAAAACTCTTTTTGTTTTTTTTTTCTTCTAGAAGAGCAATGGATAGAAGGACGGATGCCTAATTATCATAAAAACATTTTTGGGGAGGTGGCGAGAAATTGGCAAGAAGATACAATAAAGGCTAAGAGAAAATTATTTTTTTGTGCCATTCATCAAGTAACACTCCTACAATGCTATCATTAACTCTGTATACGTTTCTTACTTTGATTATATTTTTTAACAAGAGAAGATGAAAACTGTAAAGTAAGCATCAAAATAATGGGGCCTTTTGATAGTCATTTACCTTCCTCCATGCTTACCTGTGGCAGGTGAAGCTGCAGACCTTCTCTGGGTATAGGCTGTCTTGATGGAGCCTGATCCAGCTGCATGTTAAACAGAGCAGACAGAGCAGCCTGGGCAGCCCGGGCCTTAGCCAGCTTCTTGTTCCGTCCAGAACCCTGGAAATTCTGAGCATCTACCGTCACTGACATGACAAAGTTCTTGGCATGGCTCTCCCCGCTCTCTGACACAAAGTCATACTTGAGGCCCGGCCGCAACTCATTGAGGATCATGACAGGATTCTTGCCGCTTGTAGGGGAGATGGAGGTGGAGGGGACTGGAGGTAAGGGGGCCTGGACCAGGTTTGGAACAGGGGAGGGTAGCAACGGGTACTCAATTCCCAATGAGCAGAAGGAACCATTACTGTTGGATGCAAGGTAAAATGGGTCATCTACAGGAGTGGATGTCTCAAAGGCATTAAAGAGCATGTCCGGAAAGTCAGCCTGGTCTGAGGTGAAGTCCGTGTGAACAGACAGAGTCCGGCCCATGGCCATGTGGGCTTCAGATGCGTTGGGGAACTGGACAAAGGAGCGCAGGGCCTTCTCTGCTGCGTTTAGCTTGGCCTTCTTCTTGGTTGAACCTGAACCCTCGAAGAGCTGCCCGTTGACCTCCACAGTCATCACAAAGATGGGCGCATGGACCGGCCCGGTCTGAGAGAGCAGTTTGTACTGCAGCCCTGGCTTGATCTCATTCAGTTGCATTAGGGCATTCTTAGGCAGAATGGGCCCAGGGACTTTCTTACGCTTCTTGGGCCTGTACTTGGAATGTGTATGCCCATTATTGCCCTCCTCTAAGGGACGTTTCCTCCCACCCCCAGCACTCCCATTGGGGAGTTGAGCAGCCTCAGCTGCAACCCCCTCTTTGGAGAAGAGGTTGTCCAAGTTCCGATTTTCCTTAACATCTGTGCTGCATGAACCTGCGGTGCCCAGAAAGAGTAACTTACAATGCCTTCGTTGCAGGATCTTGTAAATGTAAAATTTAGAGATTCCTTTATCTCTCTTTGCAACTGAACAAGTGATGTGTGTTCCTTATATTTATGAGGTGACATTATAAAATTATAAATAAATTACATTGGTACAAGTGTATTCTAAACACATTCATTAATTTATGACAACAAAAACACAAGCAGGACTAATCTGTGTACAGTGCTGGGAGAAAACTGTGATGAAATTACATTTAAGCAATGAAAATTGTCAACATTTAATACTCCCCTGACCAAAGTAAAGCATGAAATTAGCATGAAAAGCAAAATATTAATTTCAGCTATTTGTTGCAGTACACTATGCCAAATTTAGCAAATTATAGGACAAACTATATACACAAAGAGCTCTTTCAAAATGTGTTTTTTCTTAAATTTCTATTCTGGATGATCTGTGTGTTGGGAACACATATCACCAGGCCCTGTTTACAAAGCCGATGGAACTTAATGTAAATTTCCATTTATAACATCCTCCAGCAAAAGCTCGATAGGTTACTCCTTTCGGTGCTCAGGACAGAAAACAATCCTATAAAATGCAGGTTTAGAGGGGTTGCGGGGAAAGATGGGGGTGCAAAAAAGGGTGTCAACTTTTCCCAAAATAATTCTGTATTTCAAATGAGCCTGAAGGAAAATACCAGAGAAATTATATTAACTTGGCCACTTCAGACATAAAAGCAGAAGCTACTGTACATTACAATAAATTTGCGTGTAAATACAAAATAGTAGTTCATGTTGAATATGTGCTAAAACATTTAAACCAATCAACCACAGTTCAGGCACTGCATTGGAGTGTTTTCAGCATGTGAAACCTACAGTATGTAATTTGATACACCTATATGAAACTGTAGGGATGGGTTCCGATAACTGGTTCCATTTTGGATCTGGTTCCCAGTTGGTAAAATACACGGATTTGTTTAGCTCCACAGATAACGAAACCCTTATCAAATCTTTATTCACAATCTCTCTTTGACAGTCTCTTTTGCCTCTTTCTGACACTACAGGCATCTGCAAAGAAAAAAAAACTGGTGACGTATATGTATACATGCTAATCCAACAAGTCCCTGTTTAAATATGTATCTACTGTCCATTAGGGGTGTGAATCTCTAAGCACTTCACGATTTGATTCGATTCCATTCCATTCCGATTCAAAGGGCTACGATGCGATTATAAAACGATTATCGATGCATCTTGATGCATCTTGATCAGTGTCCGAAATTAACTTTAGTATTATAATTATATAATTATTAATTATTAATATATTATGATAATATAATTACATTTAATTCACCTAATAGGTCATTTGAAATTAATTTCTAGGCAGGTAATGTTTATATTCCAAGATGTACTGATCTAACATGTTTTCCAGGATCCAGTGTTCATAATTTAGTATTTTATTTGTGGATGTGTTGTACGGCTTCCACCACCAGGTTGTGTCTTTGAGTAAGTTGAAAGTTTTGATGAAGAACAACTTCCTCCGTTGTTGTACGTTGCAGTAGTTAGCACAAAGCTGGTACAAGCACTTATCCGCCAGTGTGGCGGATAGCCTTCTGAGATTTACTCGTCAAACAGAATTGCCGGTTGGATTGTATCCATCTTCGGTTGCTCACGCTCAGCCGTCCTCACCAGCCCAGTAGCCTAGCTTAAAACCTAAACATGACGCACATGTTTTACATCCGTTACGTTTCACCATCCAATTGGTTCAGGAACGTACTACATACAGCTTGGTCTTACAAAATTGTGAGACAAAATTGCCGAGAATTGAGTTTTAAATTTCCGATTATTGAGTCTTCTGCATCGAGACATAATTGTTCAAAAGAGAATCGCGATGCATCTAAGAATTGATTTTTTTCCCCACCTCTACTGTCCATCATGTTAAAGTAAGAACTTGTGGCATTCGTGATAACTTGAGAAGGACCAGTGCTCGGCCTCAGCCTACTGTCGGTGTTACACCATATTCTGTGACCCGTAGCACTGCAACAACACTGCCTTCAGGAGAATTAAGTGCAAAATTTGCGATTTATCTAATTAATATTTGCTGAATGATAAAGTAGACTAACATTTCCACTGTGTTGTTTTTACTTTAGCATCAATGTCTTCTACAGCTGTAGCACAGCCCCCTAACAGTACATAGTTTTTAACTAAGATGTCTTCATTCCCGACCAGACAACCTACCTGATAAACAATCTACCTAGAAAGACTCGATAAGGGATTAGAGAGAGTTCGGATTCGATAAGCGGATTCGGAACCAGATTCAGTTTTGATAAAATGCAATAGAACCCCATCCCTAACTAAGTGCCATTATAAGCCAATTTTAGCTTTATGCATTCCAATATGAACTGTAAATCCCTTCCTCCAACCAAAGTGTACAGTGCCTGGACAGAGCTGAGTTTGCCATTCAGTCATAGCCAGTTGACTACTGTAGGCAAAGTAAATAACAAGCATGCAAGAGGGGGACATGAAGCATGGAAAACACAATAGCAGATAATGCCCCGAGCAACAAGAGGGGGAGAGTGATTATAGGTCTGTTGGGGTAGAGGGAACATATTGTTATTGTTACTCCACTGAAACAGCCAGCACTGTGGCTCAGCAAGCAAAAATATTCACTTGAAGCAGAAACAGAAATTCTCATCATTAAATTGCGGGAGAAGTGAATCCACTGGGCATGTCCAACTGCAAGGTCAACTGTCTATGATAAATGTGTCTTGGCATGTCCAATTGGAAGGTCAGTAGTAAATGCGTTACCTGGCATCTGATATTTGATTTCTTCCATGACTTACTGTTTATAATTTTAGCAAAAAGCCCTTGAACAACCTTGACCACTTCCATGATCAGCCTATGACCAACTCTCCCTACACTGTCAGGCATAATCCACATGTTCTCCCAACTGGTTTCACTTTGGCTTACACAGAGCAGGGACAGAATTACTGCTGTCTGAACACAAATAACAAAGTGTTTAAAGAGCCCCCATCAGTTAGCGTTAGGGCAAAGCATCAGCGGGTCGAATCACGATGCAAAATTGGCTATCTTCAAGCACACTGACTCCTTTCAGTCTACCCTGACAAACAGCCAGATTCGCTCACTCTTGGAAATGGAATGTCATCTCATCCTGATGCTTGATCGTATGATTTTTGCAAATAAATAGCCAACTTATCAAACCACTCGTCCTTTCCCTGTGAATAAACTATCATCTTTTAGAACCAAAAACAGGCATGTGAATGGTGTCAGATGAAAGTAAAGCTTTGTGTTAACTGTATTTCCTTTGCCCTGCATATTAACGTCACTTAGAACCTTGCTATATCCATCTTTTCCATAAACTCCTATTGAGGCTTATCATGGGTCAGGTGGTTTTAGGGCTGAAATAGACCTACGTTCCAAATCCAGGGGTGGCTCTCAGAGGGCTTTAGGGAGCTTTTTTATTGAGAGCAAGGGGACAAGCTTAGAATCTGCCATCAAAAAGGACTGAAATCTCACAGTAGATACACCCTGACTCTGGGATTAAGCTCTGATCCTGCCTCCTGAGACGGCCAAAAGGAATGGGGTGGTACACTTTCAAGGACAGTACGACAGGAATACAATTTAATACTATTTAAGCTCAGGATTCTGTATTTCCTTCACCAATATGCATGAATTACACACCTGGACACAACCCGGGGGCCAGTATCATTCTCAGGCATGGAAGAAGTTAATAAAAAATGAATCTATTTGAAGCTGAAAAAGACAGTTTTGGTAAATGCTTATGAAAAGTCACATATTGACATCAGATATCAATATCTTGTTTAGACTTGAAATGTAAAACATTGACTCACTCATGCTTTCTACTTCGTCCCCCTCTATGGTGAGCAGCCTCTGTTGGTTTCGAGGTAGCCGAGCTCCCACTCGACCTGGAGGAAACACACAAAGTTGACGTCAGGGATACATTCATCAAGGAAGTGACCATTTATAGCAAATGGTTATGCAGTTAGCAGACAACAGCAGACAGACACTACATTAAAAGAAATGTGCCCACTGCTAACCAGCTTGGCAGAGAACACAAACACTAACTGGCAGGTGAAACAGAGTTTCTGTTGAAAACATTAACATTCAGCAGACAGCACCCAGAAAAGCCTGAGTAGCCTTTTAAGACTGATACATTTGACTAACCTTCATACTCTAACAGGTTTTTATTCATTCTATATAACATGGTGAACATTTAAAAACTTCTTTGAGCATTTCGGCTTTATTTGATTTCACATAACTCAGGAAATTACTTGTCACAGTCAAGCTGATCCAAATAGCTCCACATAGGATTTCTGTTTTCGGGATCTGTATGAGCTATGCAGTGAAATACAGGGACATTGAGGCATCATGGACACATTGGCTTCTAGTTTCACAGCAGTATGTACTGGCAGGAAGACAAGTGGTGGTATGTGGAGCTAATTTAAAATAATGACCTGTGTGGGTTGTCCGATTATCAGCCATCTCAGCTTCTAATATCACAAACTTCATCACAGTTTAACAGAAGTTTAGTGAGATGATCTATTAGACTCAACACAGACAAATAATAAAGCATGTTAAAATATGCCACATAAATTACTCAGCTGATTTAGACTCATGATGGACAGTTTTAAAAAAGGGATCAGATGCAGCAGAACCACAGATATCGTCGTTTTTATTTTCTTCCTTGTCCAAACCCGATGCCTACATTACCCACTACATTGCCCACAATGCAACACAACAGTCGATAGTTGTGGGCGAAGTTTCAGGTGTGTTATGCTAGTAGCGGCTAATGTAGCGTGGAGCCTCTAGCCTGCAGAAGAGATGAGCAGCGGGCTGCAGAAGTCTGGTAAGCTCACTTCTTTCTAACTCCACACCAACAGATTGTTTTCAGTTTCTAACTTGTAGTCTTCAGTCCCAACCAACGCTGACTCAAGTGACATCACTTGAGGACATTTATCAGACTTCACACATCTCCCTCTGGAGGCACAAAAGGCTTTAAACAACATTTTTCACATATGAAGTAGAAGTCCTCGAAACATACTTTGATATGTAAAAATCGGTGCACTTGTTATCAATGAAACCACATATATTTCATTCTATGTCATTAGTATTATTTTTATACCATGTGACTTTATCCACACTAATTTTAATTTTTGATATTTTTCTCTTATACAGTGTAAGTAAGAGTATCGGTATAAAATTCTACAGACTGTATGTCTGGGCATCCTATTCAGAGTAGGTCAATTATTCATAACACACCCACATCAGGATCACCACACCCAGTCCCAGAGAACTCACATGGTTGTGGTGTTGTTGGCCATTACTGCCAGTTTACCACCAAAAAACTAGAAGACATTTGCTTTTTGTAAAATATACTGCATTGTACAAACACTGCATGTGTATTGTGCTCTGATAACAATTAAATTAAAATCTTGAACTATGTGCATGTTCTATCACTGTGCCACTCATTCACAAAATTAGCACACACTGTAAAAGATCAAATTTATCTCCATAAAAATCATTAGACTAATACAATTCCTACTTTTGGTAAGATCAAACAGATCTATAACAGGAACACAAAGAAGAGAACATTCAATATTTTGTTCATAAAGAGACCCGCGAAAGCCTTTTGCCAAAGCAGATAACACTGAGCTGATGTGTCTCAGGTAATAAAACTTTCATTTGGATTCATTTAACAGCAAAGTGACATGAAACACTCTTTTTAACCAAACCAGATAGAAGTTTAATCTTTGAAAAGTCGAGAATCTTGCACTTTACTTAAAAGCAACTGCTATCAAAGAAATTTGAGACAAGATCTGATGAAAAGACACTTCCTTGCTTGATATTGGGCTTTGTGAGATCCATGCAAATGACACAAAATAGAACAATCACTTTCATCACACCATTATAATCAATGGTGTCGATTTCTGTACAAACCTGTGAGAACCAATCCATCCCCGTTCCCTTAACACCTCCTTTGCTCATATGTCACAAGTCATCACCCAGCTTATTCTCCCCCTCAGCTAGCTCCCTCCACCTCCACCCTGCCCTAAGCTACTCCTGTCAGACAGAGGTACTCGTCTCTGAGGCTGATAAGAGACACTGAGCTGCCATTATTTCTTCCAGTCTAATCAGAAAACTGTCACTCAGCGTGCCATCCCTGGACATAAATAAACAAACTGAGGCCAGCAGAAATTACGTGATAATTATCGTTGATTTACAGAGATGACAGCGGTGGGGTTTCACTCCTCTGGTGAGCTGTGGTGCTATAAGATTATGCGGGGATCTAACTGGTTGAACGGAGTCAGTTTTTAGACCAACCCTGGCTTCTCATCTTGGGTGGATGGGACCGACTGCAGCCTCACTATACATCACTGATGTTCCCACTTCATGATTCGTAAATTTCAGAAGAAAAACTGACCGCGCTACTTCACTATATAACCAAAGTGCATAAACTCGAAAAGGCTGGGGAAGCTAAATGAATTTTTAGAAGTCAAAAGAGCAGGAAAGGACAGCAGCACATGCCAAAGAAACAATGAATTTTAAACAGCTTTCCAAAATGAATTCATGATGCCATATAAAAACATCACTGCCCTATAGAATATGAAGAGATTAACAGTGTGACAAATGTGATGTTAATTCAACACAGGTCAAATATGAAAGCACAGAAAAATTGGCTTGAATACAGCAATTTGGGGAATATGTCCAGTTTTGCCATTTTGATTCAAGTGGATATTTTTGGACAAGTATTTAAGTAAGTTGTGCATTTTTGCCAAACAATGGCAGTGTACCAAACACAATGTGCTTTTAGACTATCCATTAACGTGGACGAGTGGATATTACACAATCAAACAAAGCTGAACTTAAAAGGAGCAATGTTTTAATGAACAGGTCGCCATTTTGTTTGCATCTCCCACATGAGAACGTGGACCCACATGCATATGTACATGAGCATAAAGAGTTGCGATACATGTTCCTGCCAACGATCTTTATTCTACTGATGGGCAGTTGGTGGCAGTAATGCGCCAACTAGTGTAGCAATGCACCAGAAAAGAAGGGGAAGAAGAAGACTACTAGCCAATGTAAACATAGATGTAAGGTTTTAAATATGTGAAAAATCTGATTTGCAATTGTTGACTTTTGGTCACTAGTAGGGGTCAAGCTCCAAAAACACTGGATCCTGCTTTCGACAGAATCTCTCAGACCCTCCCTGTCTGGTAAGCTCCCAGTCTTAAAACTTTAACATGTCCCTGGATGATATTTTAAAACCAAGAATACTACTTTCAGACTTAGTCTTCAGAATTACTGCAAATAAATAAAACCAACTTGGGGTGAGCCAATTTTACTCAGCCTTTAATGTTAAGACAGAAGTCAAGTCTCAGTTTTACCCATTCAGCCAGAACTAAATTGTTTGAGTTGCTTAAACTCAGCCCATTGACTCACTGTTTCATGGTGAAGAAACTTTTTAAAAGTTCAGCACTATTTATGTCAGCAATATGTCGTCAGAGTTGAGCCTTTTTCATGAAATTTTGTGATGCTAGGTTGTTTTTTGTCTCTGTAGGAAATCCATTTACAGAAGTTGTTGGTTCACAATGTTTGCTAAACTCAGCTACAAGTGAGAAGACCTCAATTAGACCCAATGAAATGGCTAATCCATGGCTTTCCTCTGAAAGAAGAACAGAGCGAAACTCCAAACCAATGGGACTGACAGGAAAGGCTTCGTACTTGGTCTGTATAATCGCTCCTCTGTTGGCAGATATGGCCTCCTGCCCTGCTGCCACTCAGCTGTGTGGCTCCAAACATTAGAAATGACAATGTTATCAGGCTTCTCTGGCTCTATTGTGTGAAACGGGTGGAAGGAGAACAGTGCTTAGGTTGCCTTTCTTAAGATAATGGAAGAAGAAAATGAACTCAGAGGAAGTAAAATGTCAACAAATGTAGTTATCAGGAAGGCTTGTCACAGAAACAGAAACTTTTTGAGGGTTTGAAAATTGTATTATGCTCATTCAACTTTGTTTACCTCATTACTTACTGTCTGAATCACATATAGGTTATGGTGACTTGTTGCCATTTGCTACAGGATCTGATTTATCTGATGCAGACTGTTTTATATGCACTGTTTCATATATACATACATATGGAACATTATTTGTTGAGCAGTAATACCAAGCGGCATCAACAAATTGGAGTGAAAATGAAACTGTGGAGGATAAACAGCCGGCAGGAATGGAAAGGGGCATGTATATTAAAGGAATCTTTTGCCTACCATCCCTGTCGTATGTAGAATACGTTTACCAGACAAGCAGGACAAAATAAATAAAAATCTATTTGCGCTGCCTACTTCCACGCTCCGACACACTCCTGCCTCAGATCATGCATCACAGCACACTAACTGCAACAGCCCTCAGAACTAAACACATTTACACACTGAGTAGAGAAGGCAGAGACTGTATACATTTAAACAAGGTTAGGAGCAGGCACAGGAGAAAATCAACAATGATATAGAATAAACTGGATCTATTAACTCTTTAATACTACTTCAAGTTAGACCAAACAACACGCAAACATGGATGTGTTGAAAATCCATCCATTTTTCTGCTTATCCTGTTCAGGGTCATGGGGGGTCGGAGCCTATCCCAGTTCACATTGTGGGAGAGGCCCAGGGGTACACCCTGGACATCTTGCCAATCTATCACAAAGCAGACACGTTCAGCTCTGTCCCACTGCAGAAACTAAACAAAACGTAACATAACGTCGATCCATTGTCACTGTTTGTGCTTTTGTCTCCGGATTTTTCTGCCTGCTTTGAGGAGTTCCTGGAACTAAATTGGGCTCTGCTCAGGAGGCCATACTAAAACCAAGTTCCAGGTACTTTCAGGGGTAGGTGGCAATGCTGTTAATCGTGACTGGTCAAGAAGATGTGTAACAAACAAAACAAAACAAACAATGTCTGGTAGAAATGGGGATAGAGCACACAGCCAAACAGTGCAAGGATGACATTTAAAAAAATGAAATAAGATAATAGAAAAATAAAGGATCATGATGCATGCAGTGATAAAGTGAAAAACGGTTCAATGTGCTGGACGCTACTTTGGGCCACTGACCTGATTGTAATGACATACTGCATATCTGAAATGTCCTGGAGGAAGGAACACAAGGACGAACCTCGCACCAAAGCCTCATAAAGTCCAGGTTAACCACAACTTAGAACTTGTTAAGGTCCTGCATCGGAAACTAACAGAGACAGACCACTACAGTTCACCTAACCAGCATGTATTGGGAGGAAACCCATGTAGGCATGGGAAGAACATGCAGTGTGCTGTGAAAATAATACCTAGAAAGTTTCCTAGAAAAAAACAATGTAATTTGGTAGAAACTATAGGGAAATTAGAGACAGTGTTAATTGATACACTTCCAATTAATGAATTCCAATTGATTGCTAATATAACCCAGAGATAATTTTACTCAGAGCACAGCAGGTCAGCTGAACATGGAAAAACAGCATAAGATTAAACAAATATGTAGAATGAAGTTTACAATGATAAAGGAGTAAGGAATGAATAATAACTTGGGTTTAGATAAAGTGTTACCAAATAATGACGTGAATATGGTTGTTTCTTGCATTAAGAATTTGACTCTTAACAGACAATTCCAGAACTTGAGTGTAATCTTTTTTCCATCATTTCTGTCAGTTACAATAACACTGTACTTACAAAAGCAGTTGCTGGGAACATGGCAATGCACTAAAAACAGGTCCAACAGAGCAAGAACCACAAGCAGTCAGATGTTAAGGTTGTAAACAAACCAACAATTTAATCAGATGATCTAAACCACTTTGGGGGTTTTTTGGAGGTCAAACCAGAGCAGCTGAAATGTTGCTAATAATACGCTAATAACTGCACAACCAAGAGTGTACAGTCAGTCAAATTTGAAGCAGCAAGTCAGTGTGTAAACTGCGATGGATGTTTACAATAGACAGTTGTAATTTTACAGTTTACCCTCATTTTTTCTTTCAGTTAAGTTTGGCTAACCTGCAGGTTTGTTTCTATTCTGTCTGGTCATCTGACTGCTCATGTCTCTTGACCTGTTGAACCTACTTTTAGCAATTTTGCCACATTCTGATATCTCAGTAATTGATTCACTAAGTATAATGTTATTATTACAGATGGAATGATGACTCAAGTTGTAATAAATTGTAATTACTCTTTAAACTTCAGACAGATGAATTTGCAACCCTCAACCACATTAATAATAATAATAAATTCCTGTAGGTGGATTTTCATGGTGTATTGAAATTAATGGAAACTAATGGTTGCCTGGAAAGGAAATCAATCTGAAAACTGATGGGAGGCTTTGGAATAATGATTCATTGTTAATAGGCTAAAGCATGCAAAATCAATTGGTCTTATCAACTGTGTAGTGGCTCTACTGGACACATACAGTTTATTTAGAGCACATTTAAAGAAATGGTTAACTAGCACTCAACTCTGTCAGCACTAAAACTTTACCTTACTGTCCTCAGCCTGTCTCTCTGCTGTCACCTGTTGCTATCTTGCTATTGCCAGTCTGTCCTCATGTACTTGCATTGGCTGTCTTTTATTGTGGCTTTGCTTTCATTGTGCCAGAGTGATTTATGTATTTGATATATTGTACGTACTTTTTATGTCTGTGATTTTGCTTTGCATGTTTCAGTTAGTGTCTAATAAAACAATGCTGTCTTATTTAGTCCATATTTCTAATAACATTAATATCCTGCATTTCATAGTTTTGTATGTCTTGTATTATATGCCTCTGTGTTGCATGTTTTAAATATTTACCTATAATTACCTGACAATTTAATGTAGTGGTGTCTTGAATGATGTTTTTTTTACTAACATTAATATTCTCTTATCTTTTTATTATTGTTCTGTGTGCTTATAAATGATCTACAAACAACGTATCTACTAACTGACAATTTTGAATCTTATATTCTGTTTTAAGGGTGTCCAGGGACTACAGATGAAAAATAGCCTCTTGGCTAACTCTGGCGCATTTACAGCAATGTTTATTAATGTGCACTGTCCCTGTTAAATAGACCAATAAATAAAATACCTTCTGTCATGGCTTTGTTGCCTACTCCTGTGGGGGACGAAATTCAAATAATACACGCCATACATTTGTAGACATGTCAGAAACACGACCTCAGGGGCATTAGCCTATGTCAGCCTCTCGTGCAGCCCTCATGGAACCCCATCAACAAGAACAGAGAATTTGGACACCAGCCATCAGCAGTAACTAGCGACTGAGCCGACAGTGATAAATGGATTTTGGAGCCTTTTTCTGGTGCTTGAAGCGAGTTACAATCACAGCCCAAGAGGGAAAACAACTGCAAACAGCTGTCAGAGAACTCTTTTAGTGGCTTAATGCAGATGGATCGATCCTGAGGAGAAGCAGACAGCAAGGAGGGAAAAAACGGTGGTCTCAAATATGTGACACAGACAAAAAAAAAAAAAAACGTTCTTGAACATTGCCGGCAGCACTGCACTCACACACAAACTCCATTTTCTCCCCATGAAATGACATTTTGAGACGTGCAGAAATTGGACCCTGACGGACCAGAGTGTGACATATTGATAGGCCAGGAAGAGGTGATGAGATGGTGGATGAGAGGGGACAGAGAGGAGCAACCTGGAAACAATGGACGGAAGTTTCTGGCTGTATCATACAGTCACATCAGGTGGCGAACATGTTGTTTATCCTTTACAAAATTCCAGCTAATTGAGTTAAAAACACTGGATAGGGCTAACATTCCATATTTTAACTGGCCTAAATCAAATAATAGAATCTGCAGTTTGGTATTGTACCAGAATGTAAATGTAACTCAACTTTGGCAAAAACGTGGTATTTTGACTGTGAACAAGACTATCACAAAATTAAGACATTTCAGTAAAGTTTTCTCAATTCAACAAGATAATTGCCTGACCTTTTCAGCTTGGAAGGTACAAATAGAAAGCTTATTAACCTGCACCTCTCTGGAAGTTTCTGTTTTAAATTCACTTAACTTTTTACAGGCTTCTGGAGCGGGATGGAAATGTGACATTTGCAGCAGATTACAAGAAAATCATAACAGAATCTGCCTAATGTAACTGCAAAACCATTATATTCAATCACACGAGGAAATAAATGAATAAGGCAGCGGGCGACACACAAAACCACACAGCTGTGAATCATTTTCAACCTCACAATGTGGAAAAGTTAAGAGACACTGGGGGACCAGTTAAGAGACCTTAAGGCCAACATATGATGCATGTCAAAACACCCACACCTACTGTTTTCTACATAAACACACACACACACCGATTGCATCTTGATGTGTGTCAGTGCATCAGGATAGGCAGAACAGCAATTTTATAACATCCACTCCCTAGATTGGCCCTTCTGGGCTACTGTACCTTAACTATGTGACATGTCCATTGTCTGTTATGGGCATGTCAATTGATTGTCAGTTGAATGATGCAACACTCCGCAACATGGCCGTATGTGTTGCGCATCAGTGATTAAAAGAATCTAATAAACTGTATGGGGAACGAGCAGCCTGGGAACCAGACAAATCTGCAAGCTCATGTTTTATTTGCACTGGCAGATGTGTCTGGTCCCCTGGGCCAATCACAACCGTTTATCTAACATGGGGCGGGTTTGATACGATGACTGTACAGAGAAGTGCCATTGAGGCATTTTCGTAAACAACCAAGATGGCTGCCGCTGATGTGGAACATTCTGAATTCGCTATCGCATCAGTATTAAACAAACTGGATGGTATATTTTCTCTAAAAGAAGAACTAATTCACATTGATCTGGCGATGTCAGAGGGAAAAACCAGGCTGGGAAATATACCTAAACAACATGGGTGTTTTATGATCTGGAAACTGCAACTATCTGTCGGACAGCATTATTTGTCAGTGCCTTCCAAAACTGTTACAAATGACCGTTAGAAAAATTCGTATGAGCATTTTGGACACCTCTATGGTTCAAGCGTTAACTGTAGCAGCAGACAACATTAGTCACCCCAACATAATTGGGAAAACAATTTAGTACTACATAAAGTTCTAGGACACAGGCTTGGAACCACAGTCTTCAGTGTCAAAGTCAAGCCTTTTGCATGCTCAACCATCTACCCCGAACAACTACCCGAAGACTTTTCTGGCGGGTTACAAAAACGTGATGGGGCTTCCGCCATTGCTTTTGTGTGATAACAGTCATTAATTACACAGCCACAAAATGTCACTTGTCAAGAGGACTTAAACATTGGCAGTTAGAAGTGCTGACTTGTGTGTCAAATGACCATTGCTGTTGTCACAGTATTTCTTTTTAGGACAGCCCCGAATTTGATCTTTCTGGGGTACCGTTCACTGTCTGCTTTGGGTTCCAATACTTCAGTAAGTGTTTATTTTATTTTACGTTATCTTATTTCACAGTGATTTGTATTGACGTTAAAACAGAATAGTGACTAACCTTTGCAGATTTAATCTCTGTATCTACCCATCTAATGTATAGCTTCTTCGTATCAGGGTATATACCAATATAATCATTATTAACTTAATCCATTAACTATCTTTGTTCTTTGTTGTATCTGTGATGGCCATCATAGTCTTGAATATATCATTAAAGACTAACTTTTACTTTATTCCACTTTTTAGAGTTAGTAAATTACATATACAGTCACTATTACACTGTTCATTGATCCTGGTTCCATTTTAGTGTTTATTGCTACAGAAGTTACTTTCCTTTTTCCAGACAAAATCCATTAACTCTGTTGACTTGATCCCAAAACATCTGTGACGTACCCTGGGACACTGTCTGAGTCTGCCTCTCTGTCCCTTCTGTCAGCCACATTCTCACTTCCCAAAGCCCCTTCATTGCCATTTCCTACCTGTCCACCAGAGACCCTGAGACCTTTTCTCTTGTCTCAGTCACCTCACTCCCACCTGCCTTGCAGTAACCATCCAACCAACCAACCATCAGCCATTCCCATCACTTGACCTTCCCCATCCACCTGTTTCCATCAGCCTTGAAGTATTTATACCAGCCTCTTTTCCCCAGTCAGTGCCAGATTGTCAAAGTTGCCATGTACCTTTGTGCTTTTGCTTTTGAGCCACCAGAACCTGAACCTGACCCCCTGCCCAGTTGGTGGAAGTTTTATGCAAGCACCGCTAGCCTCTGGCATTCACCTCGGCCTGGTAGCCTCCAGTCTGCACTCAGTTCAATTCGCCTCGGAATCGTTAGCCTGTGGCCAGTTGAGGAGCCACCCTGGCATCCAGCGGTCATCTTTTGAAGGGACTTGCCTTGCCATTTTCAGGGGGGCCCTCGGAGTCCCTAGAAGAAGGTGTGGTCCCAATGCCATTGGCTGTCTCGGTTGCCCGCAGAGCCTCTTCTGTCCAGTGACATGACTGACGTCCAGCCAGATCTCCTAGATCTGCAGTCGGCAGTCTCCGCCAGACCTCTAGTCAGACGTCCCTGCTGACACCCAGCCAGACCTCCTGCTGTCGACCACCTGCCCTGCACTCCAACAGTCTGCCTGTCCTGTTGTTGCCAGCCACCTTTCCTGACCTCTAAGACCCCAACCTTTGGACCAGCTCCGCCCGTCTGCCTGGCCTCCTGCCCATACTCAGCAGCTCAGCCTGTCTGCCCGTTCGTCCTCCAAAATAGCTCCGCTCCAATGCCCTGCCTGTCTGCCCTCCTCGTCCTCCAGAGCTGCTTGATGTACGTTGCCGGCATCCAGGCCATCGTCCAGATGATAGTGTCAATATTTGTGTACCTTGATTAAGTGCCTGCTTTTCTGTATGTCTTGACAATGAGCTCTGTGTTGAAACAGACTATTAACACTTCAATGATAGACCCCTGTGGGTGAAACCCTTTGAACTGCCCATGGGAAAGAACTTGGTCTAGTGAGTTGTCGTGAGGGGAGCCTAGCCTAGTAGTAGTAACTTACATCGGAATTCAATTTATTACAGAATCTCATTCTGGATGACCGTCAGATGTTATATCTAGGCATTAAAACTGCGGAAAATGGCTGAAATGTGTCGGTTTAGATGGGGGAGGGATAGAGGGACAGAGCTGTGTGTGTCAGGGTTTGAATGCATTTTTTAAGTTGCACTTTAAAATTTACAATGTCAAGAGTGTGCGGGAGCAGATTTTTGTTATATGACCCATCAATTAATCTGCTACACACCTATCTGTATACACCATAGTCTGAACTAAATGTTTAAATGTTATCAACCCTATAACACCAATACAAAGAAAATGTCATTATTATTTTGTGGTTGCTTAATTCAAAAAGATCCATCCTCACATTAGTTCACTCGTTCATTATTGTACCATCACATTTTATTTCAGGTGGGTTTTGTCTCCTTTGGTATTAAGTGTTAAAACAGCTCTCTTATTTAGCTGTGTTACACCAGCACTGCTGAACTACAGAAAATAAATTCCCCACTGCCTTCCAAGGACACTTGCAGGCTTCAGCCATCATTCTAACATTTTCACAGAGACTCTGTGAAATCTTTATGACGGCTTTAATTTGCTGTGTGGCCCTGGCAGTAGCTAGAGGGGCAGGGCGAATGCTGTATCAATTCCACACGCTAATGCGACTCACTTAACCAACAGGGCTTCCATGCAGACCACCACACAGCCTGCCCTCCCTTCCCAGAGACATTTGTGCTGCTGACAGCAAACTATTCAAACCACTGTAGTGCCCTCTCCACTGGGGGCCAAGGAGAAGTGCCAGCCTTCCTGAAGGTAAAGCAATTATGTGGATTATCTACTTCCATACTGCAGAGGAGATAGAGAGAGAGAATGCTCCGATAGCGCATTGTAAATGAAGCCTCAGGGCCAACGACCACATGAGTCACTTATGAAATAAAGCTTATGTATTTAGCTCAAAGTCATCTGGGGTGGGGATGTTGCAGATCACCTGGAAGTGAGCAGTACACTTTTCAAAGATACAATATATAGATTTGAATATGTAGCTAGTTGTTAGTCCTGTTTGTGAATGTAAGTGCAATATTCACTCTCCTTTTATCTCTGGTTAGGTCTCCACAACATCCTGAGAAAAATATCTGGCTATTCAGCTATGAATATGAATGAATGCTCCACTACGTTTACCAAGTGTGTCTGTCTGCTGTTTGCTGCTGAGCAGGTAGTGTACACTGGCTTTATGAGAGGGCTGCTGCTGGAAACATGGACAATGAGAGTGCAGCCTGTTGGCCATAAAACCAAAACCATGAGCTGAAAGGGGCTAAAACATAGTAGAGCTGGGACCTGCAAAGTTGGTGATAATTCTCTGTGAGTTCATCACTACAAGCTACTCCTTTTACATTTCACATAGTCATTTGATCCATTGTTAATATAAAAATACAAGAAACCAGGTTACTGGAAGAAGCCAGGTCAGAGAATGCAGTTACACTGTGGTTACCAGATTACTGTAGTATTGTACATATGTACATGCAGCAGGTCTGTATTTAGATTTCTCTCCGCTTACTTGTTCTAGGTGTTTTTCAGTGATACAAGCTCTGATCCGCTACTATATGTATGTGTGTGTGTGTGTGTGTGTGTGTGTGTGTGTGTGTGTGTGTGTGTGCATTTGGACTGACAGCGCAGTGAGAGGACAGGCCCTGTACTGAGAGCACAGATGAGTCTGAATTTTACAAATAGTCTAATGTTTAGCAGTGCAAAACAGACTTATTTAGACTTCTAGGCTATTTAGCGTCAGCTTAAGTCAAACTCTGAATTAAATTATTTTAAATGCATTACTGCATGTAATGGTCTTACATTTTGTTGCACTGGTTCCCACTCTGTCACGCTGATCTAATCTAGAGTCACATGGTGCAAATATACAGTAATTCAACAAGATCACTAAGGGCAGACAGGAGTCCCTTTGTAAGTGAATGCTCTTTTCTGGATATATGTGTGTATAAAGTATGCATAACTGCAAAACAAAAATGTGCAGCACATCCTTCATGGATGGATGAGATTTTAATCTGGACCTCACTACCAACATGTTGGTATGCTATGGTATGTGAACTTCCTATAATTTTATAGATGTGAATGCTGTGAATGCTTATGCTGCAGTGAGATATTTTCAGGACTCTCTGCTGTCTATTTTGTGCAACTTTGCCAGTTTATTCCCCCTCTACCCCACTGTTCCCCTAGCACACATTTTCATTTAACGCTAGCACAGGTAGCCTGGGCCTCCTGGGCCTGAAAATTGCTGCTGACTACGTGCTTGTGAAAGCTCTGCTTGTGGTGGCCAACTGGGACATAAAGGCATGCATGTTGAGGAACCAGTAGAGCAAGAATGTTTTCCCATGGGAGTACATCTCCTTACAGTGGTAATTTTACAACTCCCGTCTGGTAAATGTAAAAGAAAAGGTTTTTAGCCTCAAGTTTCTGCTCAGTTGAGAAGTCTATGGGCTATAGGGCTGTTTTCTCTGATAGTCCAAGGGGTTACAATTACATAAATGAATAAAGAAGTATTCAACATGTGTTGAAACCAAAAACGAGAAACAGTTTTGGTTTTAGGAGCAATAAGCTTATGCTTTGAAATATTTCCTTGTCCTACAGTAGCTTGGCTCAACATAACAAAGGTCTTAACCAGACTGTGGTGCTGCCAGGTTTGTACACCATCATAACTCTGAACAAAATCTAGGTGACTCTTTGATGTAGTGGTGACTAGGGGTTTATTGAAGGTGTATTTTTTCACTTTTAAATATCTAAAGGATAAAACAGGTTGTTTGTTATTGCCTTCCAAAATTATTCATGTGAGCGTTTTCACCTCGGTTAAACCTACTTGATTAGGAAAAGATGCTACATAAAGGACGCACTACCTCCTGCATTGGCACTGAACTTTAGTACTGGACGTAAATCTTGAGGAGCGCAATCATCATCGAACATGATTCCTAGGGATACAGGGCTGTCAGGCCACAGTCAGAATTGCAGGTCACATGACGCCCAGTGGCCTAAAAAGACCTTTTTCCCATACACAAATATTACAAAGAAAATAGCTTCTGAGTGTCACAAATGCACTCCGACTGATACTGATTATTTGAGAACATTTTTGATAAGGATGCCTTAAATTTGGTTATTAAAGACTTGTGACCAAGATATGTGTGAAATATTTTACAGTATAAAATTGTCAGTGCTCTATGTAATGGAGACACTGTTACTAAATGACCTCAAACATATCTTTGGCATTTCTGTACTGACATTTCTTGTCACTTAACGTCTGACATATGTATCGATACTGATATATCTGCAATAACCTAATATTACAAACACTCTGTAGTCATTCTGTGTATTAGCAAAGTTTGAGCCTTTAGGTCCCATAAAAATGGTAAAGTCTTGCAGAGCCATATCAGTAAATCATTTTCATGCCTAATTTTCATCAGTATGGAGGGGTCAGCGAAAGTCAACCAGCTCAGCCAAAGAAAGAATGTGTGTTCAGATGGAATGTTAAGTGAATTTAAGAGGTAGCGCAATTGCATAAAAAGTCAGCGGAAAGACGCAATTAGATGTGAATTCGCCAAGGGTGGTGAAAACTGATGTTGAAAATACTACACAAACAGTCCAGCAGTCCAATTCACACTAATGACGCAAGGCAAAAATTAATTTCACTATTAGTCTGAACTCATGCTCTATGGCCCCAAAACTGCCGGAGCCTGAGGGAGCCCATGGAAAAACTTTTTCCAGCCTGGCTTCACGGCTTCTGGTCTCTAACACAACCAGGAACTAACTCTGCTCTGTTTGTAGCACTATTTGATCTACAAAATGAAGCTAATTCTGCTGTTGGACCTACTGAAAGTCACTCTGTACATGAGCATCCATTACATATTTAAAATGTTGTACTGTGATGGCCCTAATGCCTGTGTGACAGCTGTCTATCGACGCCCCCTCTGACCAGGTGACCTGAGGTGACAGGCTTTGACTTTGCTTAACTCAGTTATTTTCCTGACTTTTTTATTTTTCATAAGGTCTCAGAAGGTCGGCATGACAGATTTCAGGTTCCCCCTTGCACTCGCTGACCCTCCTCCACCCCATTCTCTTTGCATCACTGGCCTCGCCGCGCACAACAGATGGCTATCACTGTTCTCCTCACCCCAGTCAAAGCCGGGCCAGGTCCTCCACTATCTCCCAGAGAGAGAGGGGTGAGGACGGGAAGCTCAGGGCTGATGTTGAATTTCACACCCCACGGCCTCAGGATTAGTGAGACCAGGAGCTGATGGACAGGCAGGGGGAGGTGGAGGGTGGAAGGTTGGTGCTGTCTACTGATGCCTAACAAGAAGGGTATGTCTCTGCACGCTTCAAAGTTACTGTCCATGCTCTCAGCTGGGATCAACTTTGACAGTTAGCATGAACATGCCATTTAGTGTTTTCCCACTGATAATTGTTTTTTTATTGTTTCTAAGTTCCTTTAAGGTAGACACATGGTCACAATAGGCGTTTTCATACCAAACAGTTCTGGGGAGCTCCCCCAAGAACTACATACCTTCAAGGGCTTTTTTTCTGTTTGCATTCACACTGCCAATAGGAACGCTAAAGTGACGTAAGCTGGCTGGCGGTTGGTATAGCAACGCCACTCACAAGATTTTAATATTTTGCTTTGATGAGTCAAAATGGCATTGTATTTCCCCTGTCGCATATACACTCAATAAAGCCTGGACCACACTGTTAGTCCATTTGTTCGTGTTTTGGTCCATTTTTTAAGGCTACCGCTACGAGCTGTTACACAGGTTTTTAAAGATGGTGGTTGCCGGTGCTGCATTGGCTCGTGTTCGACCAATCAACATACACTTACGTCTGGACCAATCACCATACGCTTACATGTACCTCTGAAGTAGAAGCTAAAAAAGTCCCACAATCATTCCCAGTTCTTGTAGTGCGAACACAATAAAAAGGGGAGGGGTCCTCCAACTGTTCTTAGAAGTATGAAAAAGTTCCTCCAGTCCAAAAACACCTAGATAGATGCAGGGTTTGGAGCGCTTTGTCATTGCTGATTTATGGATCAAAGATGCTGATTCACTTTGACTTGGCAGTTGCTCGAAGCAGATTTCACTGCAGGTTTTACACACAGCAAATCCTCTGATACCACGAAAGACTGATTTCTCTGCTCAGACAAGTGATTTAAAAACAATAGTTTTTAAATAGTTTGCTGATCTGAATAGGTCAATGTACATCAGCCAACTCCAACGTGTCCCTCCTCCTGACCTGAGTTTAAATGCCAGTTGGGCGCTGCCTGGTTATGGTGACAGTATCAGTCGTTTCAGCAAGAGCCCCAAAACTGTTTACATTCAAGTGACAAAGCCCATCTAGTGGTCATAGTAATTATGATGGGAGCAAAAGAGGAAGTCAGGTGATGTTATTATAGAGTGACAAAGTCCACGAAGGGAGCAGGTCAGGGTGGATGGATCATGGATGTATTAAGAGAGCTAGATACGGCGCTGCTGAACGTGGGAGAAGTTTGGGAGAAGAACGTGGACCTCTGTGGTGATAACCACAGAGGTCTAACATGGAGAGTAAAATATTGTACTTTTCATTCAACTACATTTATTTGACAACTATAGTTGCTTGTTACTTTTTGTGATGCAATTTCATGCAAAACATATGACGAGATCATAAAATATAATCACTTGTTATAGATTAATCCAACAGTAAAATGTATTAAATTAGCTCTACATGGACCAGCTACAACACAAAATGCTTCTTATATGCATGGACACTGCTGAGTGTGCCCTACAATCAGGCATTATAAAAATAATTTCAGTTTACAATAAAAAAAGGTTTATACAACAGGCCATATTTTATTCATATGTGATATCGTTATGGCTAAATCAGTGTTCATAATTCTTAGATTTAAATTATACTGTCTATTCATTAATGTAAAAACCATGACTTTGTGCAGCATTTTATGTGACTGAAGAGTGAGTTTCTTTCTGCAGCTCCAACTGTGACTGACTTCCAGCATCCCTGTATAAAGAGGTAATCTCCTTGTGTACTTTTTTCTGCCTGTATCCATTTCGAACTTTCGTGAGAGAGAGAGAGAGAGAGAGAGAGAGAGAGAGAGAGAGAGAGAGGGAGTGTGCATATATGGACAGAAGAACAAAAACGTAATCTCATCATATAATGTCATTCAGTGTAATCCTGCGGTTTATCAATGAAGTGTGCAGACTGGAATCTCTGCTAACAGTGACAGTCAGGCGTGCAGAGATTTTTTCTGTTACATAACAATATTTGAAATGCAGGACCTTTTCTTATAATTAAGTATTTTTTCATTGTGGTATTGCTACTTTTACTAAATACTTCTTCCACCACTGCAAAAAAGAGTAATAAAGAGTAGTTTCTTCAGCAGAAATGCAGTAGAATGTTGGAATCAAGTCACTTAAGCAGCTATCATGGAACTAGTTTTGCAGGAATCATCAGAGAAAACTGCTTCATGTGATTTCACTCTTCAGTTTTGATTCATTAAGATTTGACACCTGACAGGAGAATTTAACTGCATGTGGTTCATCTTTATTAGTAGCAGAAGGGATTATCTTCTGTCATGGCTCATCTGATTTAAACTGAGAAGATGAGTGTATTTTAAATGGAAATCTTGGCTTAAATCTGGCTTAAATTAAAAGTCAATATTAGTAAAACTGATACATGAGTCTGCCCTTCATGCTGTGGTGCTGCCTCCTTCTCTACCTGTCTGATGTGGCATTTTGATGGACAGTGGGGGTGGAGGAGGGGTGTGTAGGTGGGGGTGTCGGAGCCCCCAACGGAGCTCACAACCCTGAGCCTCAGGGTTTCAGAGGAGAGTCTGGATTATCAGCAGAGCTTCAGGCCAAACCCCGGCTGCAGGGTGGAGGGAGGGGGGAGTCGGGGCAGGAGGGAGGAGGGGGGCTGTATCAACTCCTCCACATCACCGAGCGGCGGCTGTTTGCCAGACAGAGATCTGCAGCTGCGGTTTTGGGCCGACAGACACATCCCTTAGCAGCAGCGTGCCGTACACGCCTCACAGAGCACATCGGCTTATACCTCGTCTGAAATTCACTTTTGCTCCCAGTAGATTAAACTCACACTTCAGTTCATCTCACAACACCCCGCTTAGCAGGGACACGGAAATGATGGGCTTCTTACTCGCCCCGCATGCAAAGTATGTACAATGGCTCCATTTTTTTTTACACATTAATACTGTTTACCACACTCCCCATGAATAACAGTTAGGCTAAATTGAATATTCCCGAGTGGGATAAAAAGATGAAAAATCACAGTGCACCTGCTGCTTTGGCTTTTTGTGGTGATAGCTGAAATTTGAATTAATGTGAGGATTAAGTGCACTTGAGTTTTGCAGCCAGTGAAAATATTAGCAGACGTTTGCAATCATGCACAGAGCCAATGAAGCAGGATGGAACAGAAAATGACTTGAGCAGAGCTGGAGTGCTGGCCTGTGCCTCGGGACAGTATCTCAAGAGCAAACACATGTCCAACCAGGGACACTACAGCAAAGACTAAATACACACATATCTGACATTTACTAAGTGATGAAGTAAACGCTTCTGCAAAGTGCACAAAATGCAGTTTCTTATTAACTGATTCATTTTCCAAATGGCTGGCACAGTCAGATGATATGAATGCTTTGAGTAGTGCGCAGGGTCTGACAGGGATGTGGTGAGGTGGTTTTTACTTGTGGACTTGAGAGTGTTGATTCATCCAGAAAGAACAAACAGCGATTATGTCAGTGTTTTTGTAAGAAATCTGTTTCTTGATAAAAACCGGTACACTCACATCATTCACAAGTGCGAGTCACTCCTGTAAGTGACACTGCAGATTGGGACTACAGTCTCAAATGCTTCTCATTGAAAGGTTTGGTGAAAAGGCTGTGTACTGCTCTTTATGTGCCATGGGGAAGCAAGAGGGCATTCAGACCAAAAACAAAAAGAATGGGTAGGAGATGTTTGTTCTTGTCTGGTAACATTCTTGTGGACGGACCAGTACCAGTTCACAGCCCAGTCGCTGCCAATAACTGATAAATCTGCACACAATTTATGCATAGGTGTATACATACCATATGAATGCAGTAAAATCATTTTCACTTGAAAAAAAGAGTGCATATAATGAACTAAACTGAAGTTTCTTAAGTAGACACCCCCGAGTCAATACTTGGTAGAAGCACCTTTGGCAGCAACCACAGCTACCAGTCTTTTTGGGTAGCTCTGCACAAGGTTGGCACACCTGAATCTGGAGATCTTGCCCCACTCCTCTTTACAAAACTGTTCGAGCTGGGAGCGGTTTGGTGGTTTCCGCTGATGGTTGATGGGATTTAGGTCAGGGCTTTGACTTGGCCACTCCAGAACATCCACCTTGTTTTCCATGGTAGCTTTGGCACTGTGCTTTGGGTCATTGTCCTGTTGGAATCCGAATTTCCGACCCATCTTTTCGCAGACCTCTTCAGGTTGTTCTCCAGAATCTCCCTGTATTTGGCTCCATCAATCCTCCCTTCAATTTTGAGTTCCCCAGTCCCTTTAGATGAGAAACATCCCCACCACCACCATGCTTCAGAGTCGGGATGGTATTGTTTTGGTGATGGGCGGTGTTGATTTTTCTCCAAACATAACATTTGGCATGTATGTGAAGAAGTTCTCTTTTGGTTTCGTCAGACCACAAAACTTTCTGCCAGTTTTTTGCAGGATCCTCAAGGTGTCTCTTTGCCAACTTCAAAAGGACTTCCAGAAATGGCTTTTTTCTTGCCACCCTCCCATATGGGCCAGATGACTGCAATATCTTTGATATTGTTGTGTGATGCACACTTTGCCCTCTGTAGGCCATAAAACCCTGTAGGTCTTTCAAGGTTGCCATTGGATTCGGCGCAGCGTCCTTGACCAAAGGTCTTCTCTCCCGCTCATTTAGTTTAGATGGACACCCTGATTCTTTTGATATTCCTCACCTGATGTCTACCTTTCCACAACTTTGTCACAGACTTGTTTTTGGAGATCTTTGGAGCCCATGCTGCTGTCTTTGTGTGAGACTGCACTTCCAAACAGAGAGACCACGGTGAACAGCTGTTTTTACTCATGTCATAAAGTTAATGGCTGTGATTCCACACAGGTTTTGGACATTGAATTATTGGGTGATCTTGAAGGTATTTGGTTATTGATGAGATAGTTTAAGTGATGCTTCAGTAAAGGGGGTGTACACTTATTAAACCAAGTTATTGCGATTGGTTATTTTTAATTAATGTAAGAACATTTTTATAATTCATTTTTCACTTTGAAATGTCTAAGTATTGTGTGTAGATTAGTAGGAAAAATACATTTATTGTTTTATGTATTGCATTTTAATTCCAGGCTATAGGTCAACATAATCTGAAAATTGTTCAAGGGCGTGTATTCATTTTCCTCCCCACTGTATATAATTTATCAGTTTTTGGAGACCCCCACCCCCAAACTCAAACTTTTGTTGTTTCAGGGGGGACTAAACCCTCCCTGGCTCCTCTGTAATGTGAACAGTGATTTTACTGCTGTTACAGTGACAATCATTTTATCTTTGTCATAAGGATCACAAGCTAAACAGTAGAAATACAGCGTTCACATTACAAACATCAAACATCACCAGGAATGTGCACTTATACACATATTTGCAGCAACTTGCCGGATGACGTTCCACTGCAGTCGAGCCAGGTTAAACTTTTTTCCCCCACTGCCTCAATGGAGTGGGCACATTAAAATAAATGAGGGGGCTGTGTTTTTTTCATGCAGGGCTAATGACGGTCTGAAGTTTGTTTTTGAGTGCTGATGCCGACAGAAGGAAACAAAACAACCCCACAACTGCAGTTCTCACCAACCGTAGCTGCTACCGGCTTCAGAGGGCAGTAAAGAGCCCATTACGGCATGGCGCACCAGAACAAGACGGAGGGGACGCACCACCTAAAGCTTACTTGCACAAGCCGCACAAAGGTTAAATATATGTTTAGTTTTGGTTTTCCATGAGAAAAGCACACAACCTCTTTCAGTAATCTCGAAAGGAGAGGGAGGGAGTGTGAGTATACAACTCTCATGCTGACTTCACTGCTCTTGCCTGTGTATTTGTGTATATTGGTGTCTGTTGTGTAAATTGGGGTTAAATTAGTGTTAATAACTCTTAGACATGAATGATCCTGTCCATTCAAATGAATGCAAATGCAATGCCTATATCCATTTAACACTTTAGTGACTTGTCATGAATCTGACTGTGTTAAAGTGGCTGCAGGGAGCAGCAGGGGTTCTGTCAGTACTAATCAAGTAAGGAAATACAGTAATACTACTGGTTGGAGCAGCAGAGTGTAACTGTGTTAACAGCATTCTGATACAATTCTGTACTTGGAATTTTAAAGACCAATAAGTCATTAGACTATGCTTATTGCAGTGTGTTTTTTCCTGAACACACACTATCTGCACTATTTATAAAGCATGTGATCACTGGTTTGTGGTCTGAATACTTTTATTTGTTCAAGCTAATCCTCTCTCTGGTTCTAATAAGAGTCAAACCTCAAACAAGCTGTGACTGTCTATCAGCTTTTATTGAGAACTGATGGAGTTGTATATCAAACCTGTGATACTGAATAGTCCCATTCAAATCCAGCTACTCTTAATGTGATTTCCTTATGCCCATTATTTCAGTTAGGAATAATGAGGGTGACATGCAGGTCTGGTATTAGGCATCAAACATTTAACATATAATCTGGCATCTTTTTCTTTTATTATTTAAAACTCCAAGCAAACACCTGCCCACTCTTCTGTTTTCCCCAGAGTGCTCCCCATCCCAAAATCTCAATGTAAGCAAAAACAAATAATAATAATAATAATCACTTTTAACAGGTCAATCCATCTCTCTGTTTGTTTGACAGTAAAGCAGGTTTGCCAAGATAGATTGTTTAACCATATACACACTAGGGTTGGGACAATAAGCCGTACAGCAATACAGTATATCACAATAAAACAGATTTACAGTATAGTGGTAGCTTTTATTATTGCAATAATGATCAATACACAAGGGCCAGACTTTGGACTGCATGCCCAAAGCCTCTTTTCAGGGACACTTGACACAAGTCATCTAGGTGTAGTTTTAAGTAGGAATGTCGCCAGTTGTTCTGCAAGAGCATCTTTTTTAATCTGATCCATTTCCAATTACATGTTAATTGTGAGTGACTGCACTGCAATCCATGTTGTAAGCTAGTAAGCCAAGAGGCAGCACACTGGTGCCTCTATTTCGACAACATTTCTCAGGTGAAGCTGCTTCAGTATTGTGTTTACGCTGAGAGGCAGCTGTCCAAATCTTGTCCAAACATCCTTGTCACAACAAATCCACAACAGCACTACTCTGCACAATTATTATACGAGCACTACAGTATACACAACAAAATTATAGAAAACCATTAAAGGGCAGTCGGGGCGCTGTGCTATGAGGCAGCCCCATCACTTTGACATCCCTCCACAGGTCCAGTGTGTGTGCATGTGTGAGTATAAATGAAAAGAAAATAACAGAGTAAAAAAATTGAATTTATGGATTACTAAAGTATCTTCTTCTTCTGAAGGAAAGCTGTGATGCAGGCTGGATTTTTATTAATTAATTAACTTGCTTTAGTGTGAACTGTGCAGCTATATTACTTCCTGGGCGCGACGCTGTCAGGACCCATGGCTTGCAAACTGGGCAGTACAATTACAGGCAAACAAACCCAACTGTCCTATCAGCATGGCAAAGCAGTCCAATGCTTAGGTGGCAAAGTCTTAGGCGATCGCAGCCATCCCTTAAATCACCACTTATAGCTACAGAGTCCCCTGTGCAAAGAAAAACATCTATAGAAAGAAAGTCATTTGTCCTTGTTGCCATAAAATATCTTAATCAGTAGGGACAGCCACTAAAGCCAGCCTGCTATCTTTTCTTTTCTTTCTTAACCCTGGTTCAGTCCTCACCATCGAGTACTTGGTGCTCCCTTAATGTTGCTTCTATTGTATTTTAATGTGTCCTGTCTGGATGTGATATGTTGTGTTTTAATAGCAGATTTCTGCACATGCAAAAAAAAAAGGTAGACAATATAGTATTTCTATTCTATTATGGAGGAAAACAATAAATATTACATCTGACTAAATATTAAGATTGAGGAACAAAAACTTCAACAGTATGTAACCTTCCAGCTGGGAAAGACAATTTCCTTTTCATTGTCACCGATAAAAACCTGCCTTTTCCAAGGAGTATGGGATTGACATTAATGTTAGACATAGCTGCAAGATCAAGTGCTGAGGGCTCTCCTTATTTAGGGATCAGTTCAACTAAATTGTGGCAAAGATGTACCGGGATCAGGGCACATGCATGTATAACCCTGGCAGATATTAGCTTAACTTAAAACTTTAAATTACTCAACGCTGACTTTTGGTTTCACATGGGACACAAACCCTGCTCTTCTGGGTGAAAGTCCTGTGTTGTTTGATTGAGCTCCCCTCTCCCTCGAGCACTTGCTTGAAAGATGTGAGGACAAACAAAAATGAGTGCACTGCAGTTTTCACGACAAGACCTTTTTAGGTGACTTCCTTCCAGGAAGTTTACAGCAGAAAAATCCCTCTTAGCATGTGTCCTGATTGTAGTGACGTCTCCATAACTAATTACGTTTTATTGATTGAGTTCAGTTTCGGAGGGCTGGCTGAACAGAATCATGTAAATTAATACCTCACAAACACTCTGATGGCTCTGTAATAATTTTTCAAAAACATGCTCATCTGAACGGCAGAAATGTCCAGTAATAGTAAAGGTGGTATTGCTATTTTCTTTTTAAACTGAATATTACCATGAAATACAAAGTAAGACAAATCCAACGTTATTTGATTGTATGTTTGTTAAAGTTGTTATATCAGTATGATATTTTTGACTTTTCAATGAAACACAGTCAGTAATCAGGTCAATCCAGGGTGATACTGATAATACTGGCAATAAGCTTCATTTAAACACACTAACAGTTGTGGACATTGACAGACTTCACTCTGATCACTGGGGAGATTGAAGTGTATAGGAAATACTGCTAGGAAAACAACACATCAGTGATGCTTTGTATAAAACCACAAAAAGAGGATCCAAAAAAAAATTTTAGACATGTATTTGATTTCCACATTGCTCTTGTCCATTAAAAGAGATGTATAACTGTGAAAGTCTACGTTCACTGTGAGTGGACTTCTCATCAAGAAATAAAGGGAAAAAGATCCATTGTGTTTTTCTGGGTGGGTCTGTATCAAAAATGTTGACCTCATGTGTTCATGTTTAGAAACAAATATATATTCTTCAACTTTAAATTTAGTATCTGCTGGGTACTAATATCAATGCAATGCACTTTAATCACTGGAAAAGATGTCTTTTTCTGTTTTGATATCAGATTAGTGACAAAGTAATCAAGACATGTTAAGGTATAAAGAAATAACTGACATAATATTAAAAATGCATCCTCTTTGCATCTTTGTTTCAATGGTATATAGTTCCAGAAGCATACATACCATCTAAAGAGCAGCATTTACACTTGAAATCTATTGTATTGTGCTATTTCCATGATAAAGCCATTACAGTCGATGCCTATAGAGGTAAAATAAAAAAAAGTTTAAAAAAGATAACCACCAAAAAAGCAAAGAAAAAACTCAGTAACCAGTGACATGAGAGATTAGATCAACTAAAACTTAAATGTCAGATACTTCCGAGTTTTGCCTTGTTCTAACCAGCGCATTTATACAGCACAGGAGTCATCATAAAGTATTGGACAACAAGCAGCTCCGAAAAAGACCAATCATTTCAAACAGCAGCCCTCTGGGATTCATCTGACCTTCCCATGATGAGCTAACATAACCCTCCAAACAGCAGCGCTGTTCCAAAGTCAGTATTTGACTCTAGTCTTAATCTAACACACAAACAGACTGACAGACAGGAGTGAAGCAGCAGGTACAGTATGAAGGAATACCTTTGCGCTCGGAGCGTTTCTTCCTCCTCCTCTTGAACCTGCGTCGGATCAGGCAGTAGTAGGCTGCTGTGGTGTGAGAGCTGTCCAGCAGCAGAGCCATGGCTCAGGCTCACAGACACTGATCTGTCCCCTCAGCTACCCTGCAGGCTCTGATGTGTTCCTCACTCTCAGCCTAATGCTAAGTATAGACACAGAGTATGCCTATACAACTTTGGACAGAGAAGGGGAGGGAGGGGGAGGGACAGCCAGTCTACCATGAAGTAGGCACAGAGCTGTTGGCACATTGGCTCGCTGTGGTAAATGGCTGTCAGATAAATGGGCTGGGTCTCCTGGTCTCCTCCTCCTCCCTCCTCTGTCGATCTCTGGCTTCCCTCTCCGCTCTCTTTCCACATCTCCACCCCCCACCCCCCTCTCAAATCCATACCCTGGGCTATGATGAACTTGGCAAGCAAGCGCTCTTGAAAAAACACCAAAAAGTGCCTTTTGAATATGCATCTGACACCACATGAGACAAGTGTTTAGAGTAGCTACAAGAGTGCCAAACATTGGGAAAACAGCAAAAACTGACTTCAAATGTAGTCACATAGTACTTTTACAGATGATTGGCAACAAATCCAGTGAACCACAGATATAAAGGTATTGCTCTAATATCAAACACCTGGAATGGCTTTATGATCTTTTAATAAAAAAAAGTAAAGTATAAGGCTATGGTCAGATAGACATTGGCACTGGCTGAAAAAAAAAAACACAACTCATACATTCATTTCAATGAGCCCCATGAGTTGGCACAGTGTGCAGACGCGGAAGGCTCTGGCAAAGAAAATGCATGGTCGTGCGGCAAAAGAGCTGAACCTAGCTCAACTTGTGTTGGCCAATCAAACACACACAAGGGCACATTGCTAGTAGTTACTTTGTAGCATGAAAGGCATAATACTACTGATAGAGATCGTCCAGATGGACGGATAAAATGGTTGTCGCTGTGTAACGGTTCTGAAACCGAGACCGAATCCACAATACAAACGTTGCGTTGGGTTTCGTCTTCCGTGTTTTGTTTTTTATTTTTTCTTATTGACAATACGCCAGTACAGTAAAAAAATATGGCCAATGAGCTCCTGTTGAATGTTTACATTTTTCAAAATAAATCACAAAAATTATATTTTCTGTGATACCAAAACCGAGGTACATACCAAACTGTGGATTTTGTGTACTGTTACGCCCCTACTGTCCAGAATTGTAAAATCCTGTCTCAGAGTATCGCAGACCACTTTGGTGTCTGATAAACCCTCAAAGTCATGGATCTACTACTCAAAGCAGCCTTCCTGGACTATGTTCCATCGTCTCACTGATACTTGAAGCAACACAACCCACTGCATTTTTTTAAAGCTGCATTCATCAATATTTGTATATGAACAATGGATCAAATCATTATGTGAAATGTGAAAGGGGTTGCTTGTAGTGACAAACAAACTTTACCAATTATCTCCACCTCTGCAGTTCTCCTCAGCCCTGAAGAGCTTTTTAGCCTTTTTTTTGCTCATTGTTTTGGTTTTACATCCCACGGTTTTACTGTTGTGGTTCAGTCTCAGTGCTTTCACCAGCCTTGTTTCCAGCAGCAGCAGGCAGCTGTTTTCACTGAAAAGAGCTCTATAAACCCACTGTACCCTGCCTGCTCAGCATCAAACAGCAGACACACTTAAGCAATTGCTGAAGCATTTAGCAGTTAAAAATACAGATACTTTTTTCAAGAGTTTGACATGTGTGCAATAACAACTTTATAAGGTAACAATATGTCAGTGTTGCATTTGTAGCTTGTTTTGCTGCCCCCAAGTGGACAGAACTCAATGAATGCAGCTTTATTATGGTGCTGTTCTTCATCTAAATACCCCGTGAGTCAGACGGCATTTGTAAACCTCGGGACTACATCAACAGTAAAGTTCAGGAAAGCGTAGAATATGCACCGATGAAACAACATATCCAGTGGATGATCACTTCACTCTGTCAGCTGTTGTGCACTGTTGGTAGATTTGAGACTGTTTTAACAGTACGACTAGGAAACTACATGTCACATAACACAAAATATGAAAATATAAAAAGTACTTCATGTGGAAATTGCATAGTGTATGGTTTATCAGATGAGATACACTTCAAGCATGTGTCCCTGGTAGATCATTGGCTCCGGTGGAGGAAAACATGCATGCATAATGTTTAGTCATATTAGGCCACCAGCATCTTAAAAATATACTATAAATATAACTAGTCATAGTCATGAGGAGTACTGCTCAGCCTGTGAAAATAATTGGCTTCTGTGGCTCTGGAAGAGCTTTCTGAGAAAAGAATGTCAGCTTGAGCTTGGAGAGTACAGATGTATAAAAGAAAGTCTGCATTACAAGCAGGTCTAACAAAAGATGTCACTGAGTTGGATGCAGCCTTTTTGGAGCTTGATCCCCTAACTTTATAAAAGTGCAATACTAAATCACTAGGACTATATTAAAGTAATGTTAAAGATCCTTCCTATAAGATTTGAAAATTGATATATGCAGAAAATAATAATCTGGTTAACACAAACCTGAGAGTGTTACATGTTTTGTCGTATGATATAGCACTGCACTTGTTCTTATTTCAACTATGAATTTTGAAGCAGTATTATGTTAGATTTCTGTGTGAGTGGTAAAAAAATTGTTGATATGTGAAGGGTATGTTGTTGAGCAAAGAGTAAAAATACCACAGGAAATATCCATGGTGGAAGTAACCAGGATTGTCCTACAAATACATCACCACTACAACACTCTCTTGTGTGTGTGTGTGTGTGTTTGTGTGTGTATGTGTATTTGTGTATTAGTCTATACTGTGGGAAGACAGGCTTTATTAAATAGAGTTGTAAAAGAATGATGGCATTCATACATTATTTGGGGAAGTAGACGTGTTCAAGGAAAACTGAAGTGATGCTACGACAGTTTGATAGTCAGCACTGCCCCCTTGTGGGCTACAGTGAAACTATAACATCACAGCAGTTTTTCTTCATTACCCAGGTTTTGTGATGAGAATTATTATTACTAGAGAAATTAAGATAAAACTTTAATAATCCCCTTGAGAAAACAGACCTTCCCCACAACAGACGTCTGGAACAAAGGAACAGGTGTTTCACTTTTGATATTAATAACGGCTACATTCAGTTTAGGTGTTCCAGTTCCAGGGTCCTGGTATTGTGCTGAACAGAGACATCATTAATGTTATTAGCTACACCTGTGCTTTTCCCTCTACGACAGGGCAAAAGGTCTACGTTGAGTAAGATCTACTGGGTCCTTGCCAGATTGAACCCTAACCCTGAACAGAAGGGTATAAACGTGGAAGCTGATTGGTGATTGCTGATTGTGATCAGCGTTCAGATAACCCTGTCAAACTTGGCACCAGACTCCATCCATGCTAATTTAAAAAGCCTTTCCTCAATGCAGTGTCAGTTAGACCTGCATGGTCTCATTTCCACACTTCTGGAAGGGAACACTATCAAGGACCTGGACTTCCTTCCCAGGAGACTCAATGGAATGTTTTAGGAGGGAATTAAGACAGGTGTTAAGCTTTTTCAAAGGCTCACCCCCAAAGGAGCTATAGTACAGTTGAATTAAAATATTATTAGAACTACTCTTTAGATCAGAGAGACCTTCAATACACTCCCCTATCAAAGAATATGCAGTGTTTCAAAGAGAAATCAGTTCTCCTAGATTTTAACTGGAACTTTGTCTATTAAAAAGCCCTGATATATTCCATTATGGACATGGTCCTGTACACACTACACTGGATGTCTGCGTAAACGGACGTGTTTCACACGCATCAGTGTGCTGGTAGGCATGTACAGTCCCTCATGGAGTAGCTGACAAAATGTAAGTTATATAAATGTAATGTGGACCCTCATGGATTAAGAGGATGCAGACAGTATCATTTGCTTTTTAAAAGGTCAGTATGTCCTGGACTGGAGGATGCCTCATTAAAAAAGGGAAATATATAACTCAAACAGTGGTAGGCAATATGGCCTTAAAACAACATCATAATATATTGCAAGATATTTTTGCGATACCTGTGACAAACTGATTACTGAACATTTTTATTCACACATCGCCTCCTAAATATAACTGACTGAGTCATTTGCCCTGACTTTTCCAAACTTTTGTGGCCTTTGTTGTGTGATATAGCGTCTTTGCCCTTTTTCTCTGAAGGTTAATATCATCAAACCTCTTCCACAGAAGTCATTCCCTTTTTAGGGACTAACTCCTCCACAGCGTAACCAACAGCAACATCACTTTAAATTGTATCCATGGTTGTTGCTGTATGCAATCATGGCATCAACATGCCATCAACATGCCCAATATTGTTAAATATCATCATATGACATATTTTTGCCACATTCAAAATGAAACCGGTATTATCATGAACAATATGATATGGCACAATCAAAGTCAGTACGAACAAAAGCAGTGAGAGAAGATGGAAGCGGCATTGTAGAAGCTTAAAGGTTGTACAGACCCATGGTAAACCCCCACAAGTGTTTTCACTTTGCTTGATTACATTGTGTGGGTGTGTACAGACTGCTTGATTGACATCGCCCTACTTATACATGGGCTGTGGTGGAACAGTCTTTTTTGCTTTGGAAGGTTCCTAATTGTGTGAAATGACTTAAGGATCTAAGCGGCAGCCATGATAAGAGCTGGTAGAATTCTCTAAATGCTAAGGAAAGGTGCTTCTGCGCTTCCTTTCTCATCTCCTTTAGCATAGGGTACATTGGACCATCCTTTACCAAAGGAACGGAGATGATGCCATCCCACAATTCCTTGCGGCAGCAACATTTAAATCGACCACGGCAATCCCACGTCAGTAACATCCGCAGTCACATAATTCCGTAGCCTAGTGTGAGTGCAGTGGGATTCTGTTTTTTCTTAAGTCCTTATAAACTCTCCTTCACATCTTTCCTTGACCTCATGACATTTTCCATCAAGGTCAAAGAAAAGCATTTACGAAAAGACAGAGGACGTAATTACTTTTGACTATTCGACCACAGCTATGGACCTCATGCAATTCCTATCTTGTAGTGGCTCTGCCCACCTTCAACCAGCAGTCTAATCAGCCAGAAGTGAAAATACCTGTGTAGATGTGCATGGTCTTCAAGTTGTATGGCTGAGTACAGCCCACAGGGCAGTGCTATTGAGGCCTGTTTCTACAGTAGTTCCTAAAGTTGTTAAGTACTGCAGCATATATGGATTTTTATCTATATAAATTCAGTGAAAGCAAATTAGTGCAACAACAATGATGGAAATGCAGATGTATCAGTTCACGCTACAGTGTAATGCAGTCCTAATACATTTAAATAGCCAAATTCCAATTAAACTTTGATGCCAGACTTAATATGAGCCAATGCTTTAAAGAACCATTCCATCAATTTTACACATACATTGAGGACCAGTAGTGGTGAGGAGAAGTAGTTGGCCTGTGAAAACAGTTGTGTAATGTCTTCTGAGGCTCTGGAGGAGCGCTGTCATGTCTGAGGGAATAATCCTGATGATGTCATAGTGATGTCATCAGTGTGGCCCACCTCTGATATGGATATAATGCTATTATAATATAATCAATCAAAGCTGACTATATATTAATTGAAAAGAGTCCACTCCAAAGACACTGACTAGCAGCACAAATCCTCAGCTTCAGTCCTAAAACATCAAGTTTCTAAGTAAGCCTACATGCAGCCGTGTCTCTATAGACTTAAGGACGTCAGTAAATGCTGAGGTTACAGTGAGCGGCCTGTAGGTGGAGCAGCTGCACTTTACATCTCCACACTGGACGGAAAAGATTGAACTCCATGTGATATTCCTTCTTCCTACACTGTTCCCTCTCCTCCCACTCTTCTGCATCTTAACATTCATCGCTTGTTATCAGGAAGAAGCAGATTCCAATATTTCAACATACATGAGGAGAGAGCACACAGTCAGAGAGACAATATTCAAAGATTACAATGCTACGATACTCAAAGGAGCTTTTTGACAAAGGTCTGAAACCTTCAGGGTGTCACGACATTTCATTCAATGAGTTCAGTTTAATCAAGTTAAAGAAAAGACTTTTTGATGTCTGTTAGGGTGAAATTCCTTTTAAATGTTGTATTTCAGTTCGGTCTCATCACTGACACCAACTATGAAACTAGAAGAGGGAACCTGACAGAGTGGGGATACTAGGGACATTCCTGGAGCCAGGGCTCAGGGTGATGCTCGCCAGGAATGACCCTGTTTTTGGAAAACCCAAAACCCAACATGGGATCATGACTGTTGGCTTGTTCGACTTCTACCTCTCTGTGAGGTGAAGGTCTGAAGTCAAGAGTGATGCCAGCTGGACAGAGGCAGATCTAGGCATTGTGAACCTTAACAGTAAAATATGTTTTTTATAGAGCTGATACCTTAGGAAAGATAATGTTGTAGACTATTTGTATTTTAACTACAAAGAGCACTCTCCCTTAATATTAATTTCAGTCCAAGTATTGTCTGCAGGTCCTCCTTTCAGGCTACCTATTGCCCTGACAACCTCCACTTAGAAAGGTAGGGCCACCTGACAGGCAAAACCCAGGGCATTAGTTTGCTAAGCAATTGCTGTTGCTCGTTAAGTTTATTGCTGTGAGTCCATATTGAAGGTGACTCAGATGAGCACATGAACAGTTTTATCAACTCCTCTCCTCTCCTTAGTAATTACCAAATAAAAGTTAAGTTTCCCATCTGTCCTCTGTCCTCTCTGGTTTGCACACTTTCTAGCTCTCTGTCTTTCCCTTGCTGTCCTTCTTTTTTCTCTCTCGCCATCTTTTCTGGGTGTCGGGTAAATTATGTTTAAACATTGGTATCATTAAATCATATCAATTCCTGATAGAGACGCCTGGTCACCAAAGTCAGGCAGCCCCCACCCCACATCCAAGAATGATGCTGATGTAGGTTTGGCCTGCATCACTGTGTCGCTCTGAATGGGGTGTAAAATCTAAAGGCTGTGTTCATTAGTCATTGAGATCTTAGAATTCCTTTGATTTAGATCATGTAGTACGTATTTCAGTAAACATACTTGTATAATGAGTAATGCCCACAATTATAAATCTGCATGTCGCAACTTTCATTTGTGTCTGTAGGTTCACTACGGTAATATTAAGTTATATTAACTTTGAGTGTTGTTATCCTGTGTTGTGCTTCACTTTGATGCCTAATATTTTGCTTGTGTAAAATGCTATTTATAGTTATTAGGTATTATTTTATTTCTTTACATATTTCTCCTTTGCATGTCCAGGTCCCATGTTGGATGGAATCTGGGTCTTTTGTTTTGGCTTTCTCCTTTTTTAGCGTATGTTGTTTATGACCACTTAACATTTTCACTGGGATTGTTCACTCTTCTACAAACAAAACCTGATTCATGATATTCAAGTGCATAAATAATCTAAAGGTAGCAGCTTTAATTTCAAGACATTTTAAGGTATTTCCAAGTGCATTATTAAAAAAAGTACCTTTACTTGATGGGGGGATAACTCAATTAGCAGCTTGTGAAAAATTGTCACTTAAGTTATTAAACATGATTACAATGTTAAATGGCAAAACTGGGAATCATTATTTAATAGGCCCCATTAATGGGAGCCAATAGCCCTTTTTTTCTTTTTTTTCCAATTCATTTATTTACTTCATGATGAAACTGCAGACACTCTGTTCCCTCTGAAAACCCCTTCTTTTGAGTTTGTATTAAGTTATTTTTTAGCAAATTTCTTTCCCTCTTCTTTCCCTTTTTCTTTCCTTTTTTTTCTTCTGTGCGTAGGTTTGTTTTCTTGTAACCTTTTTCTCCCCTCTTTCTCTTTTTTATATATATGAATGTGTTGTATTAAGGAGATGCTGGTTATACACTTAATAATAAAAAATAATAAAATATAAATCACAACAAAATCTACTTTTATTGAGGTGTTACTGAATAAGAGGCCTACATTAGGTAGTTTCATCTCCCCTTGGTTATAGCAGACACACAAAATCCAAACATGAAGTTCACACAGTTCAATGCCAGTGCATGTAGCGCACTCCATCCCTGATACCCACACGAATGAACCAAAGAACGTGTGCTGCTTAGGCTAGAGGATGGACTTTCTGCTCTCAACCTGAAACAACACACACAATCACCATCTGGAGAACTACTGTCCTCTCCTCCAACACTAACAGATAGCAGCCTCGAGCTATAGCAGAGCACTTCAACAGCACTTTAATCAGGTTTACCCAAATCAAAGAGAACCATCACAGCCAGGGTTGATTAAGACAAGCCTCCCACTTTAATCAAAGAAAAGGTCTAGAGTGAGTTATCTGTTTGGACAAGGACATGAAAAACAGCAGCAGGAGCCAAGGTCGCACTGAATGACAGAGTAAACACGGGCTTCACTGTGGACTCATTTTACTGTCCATTACACAACTCCAACGCAATTACATTCACATCAGTTGCTCTGCCTTTCCTTTTTCTTTAAAGGATTGTGTTTACTGCTTTTGGTCACTTTGATTTTGTAAATTCAGATCCATATTCAATACTTGGTTCACTATTTTTTTGTTTTAAAAAAAATGAGAAACGGCATTACTGTATATATTACTGTACAAAGAGCGTTAAACAAAGGAAAGCTCACTGGAAACAGCTACACTAGAAGAAGAGTGGAGCCAAAAATGCGTCTGCAGTCAAGTATTTGAACTCAACGCGGCCTCAGTGTCAATCACAGAGCACTTCACCTCTCGAAAATGGAAACAAACTGTGTCTCAGCTGCTGGGTCAAGATTCAGAGGCACTCACACACACACACACACACACAGAAAAACTGGTTGCCTTATCAAGTACTCTGGGTGGCAGTTTGATGGACCAGTGGTAGAAGTATGTAAAAGCTGATGAGGACACACTTTAATATTACACATATATTAATATTTCCAAAACAGTCACAGACACATTTAGCAATATCACAGTCCAGCCTGAAATATGTGATCATACATCAAATATCTTTTACAATGAATACATATTAAAAAGGGCAGTGAGACAGGTTTATCGGTGTAGCAGTTTGTCTGAAAGTGTTTGGTTGACTGACTGAAACACATCAGAGTAGAGTGCAGCTGCTGCACAATTCTGACACATGTGGAGGGATTGGCATTGATCTGTCATTGATCAATTTATTGGGTTAGCTACAGGCAGATTAACGATAACATCTTTCTCCAAACTTTGCACATGAAAGATGGACACTTGCTTTCAGCACCAGGAGCTGTCCACAGTAGAACCTACACACAGCTACCCAGCTAGCAGGGAACGTTCCCACAACATTGGTTAACGTTACCTACAAGTTCCAATAATGTTTTAAAGAAAACATTTTAATCTAATGTTCAAAGAATGTTTTATGGGTGTTTATCATTTCAAATAATGTTCCTATAAGGTTAAATGTTACAGGATGTTTTGGGGATGTTATTGAGGTAAAGGATTATAGAAAGTTATTTTATAAAACATTCCCACAATGTTACATGATAACAAAGAAAGAATGTTACCACAAAACATTTGTATAATTTTTTAAAAGCACGTTATCCTACTCTAAAATAATAACATATTGGGAACATTAAAAAAAATTGCCACTGAAAACATTACTAGAACATTGCATGGTAATATTCTCAGAACGTTTTTAGAACAAAACTTTTCTAGCTGGGTAGTATGTGTCTGACTCTCAGTCCACATAGAATATATGAATTAAACGACACGTGTGGGTTTTGTCAATGTTAATACCCACATGCCGTATGTAAGTTGACAGAGGTCCCTTTGTAGCACAACTACACTTTAAAATGAGGCACAGTCCTCAAAAATGTAAAAATGCATTCTAAAGTTCAGCTTAAGTTAACATGACGCTTCAGCAGTCTCAGTTAGACAAATAAACCATGTCTCATAGAATCACCTTTGTATAAATAGTTTTCCTGATTACACTGTGGTGATATATGTTATCGCTGGTTGGATTATGTTCAGAGGCAACAGGTGAGTGAATGAAGCGTTACATCTATCTACGGCACCAAAGATGCAGAGAGCTGGTCAGAGTGGACAGTGGGCATACAAAGCCCAGAACATTGACAACACAGACCAGAGGTCCGACATCCTGACTCCCGTCAGTGGTTAGATTTAGGCAGCAAAATCACTTTGGTTACAGTTAGGTTAAATGTTAATAAATGGGTCACTGCAGACTTTTTCTGTATTGAACCAGACCACGATCTTTCACTAACTATAACCTTAAGTGCTGCCAGTGCATAAACAAAACCATAACAAAGGCTAATGATGATGTAGTCTCTATGAGCATTTATTTTATTGGCAGATCGGATGATGGAAAACAAATTAAATATGTTAATTGACAAAATGTCCTCATTATGTTGCTAGAAAACATAATCCGAGTAGTTGAGTGTTGAGTAGTTGTGTGTAAAAGTCATTTCTAGGAGACCGGGCTGACCACCAGGACAAAACCTGATTCGTCTAACATTGCACTTTTTGTACAAATGGAGGACTGTGGATTTTGTAGCTTAATTCCTACAGCGTGATCACACTACAAAGGGGCAGACAGGAGGGACGATCACAGCAACCAGTTAACGCATTGCACAATTATATCTTTTTAATAGACTAAGATAAACTGAAAAGCTGACCTTTAATAAATGGTAATGTAAATCACATTGAGTTTAAACTATATCATGTTATATTATGCTAATGTACAGTAGATTAGAGAAAAATGCTTTCAGCCACAGACTGAACAGACACAAGTTACAAGAAGCAGCCTCCTCTAGCCCACAAGCCAACCACATAAGAAATAGGTAGATGTATAGAACCGAAAAAGTAGTTCTTGAAGCTTCCACATTATTCCATTTGTGCCTCTGGATTAAAAGGAAGGATTGTCCCTGTACTGTCTGTACATTTTTACATGTTTTTTACTAACCTTTTGCTGTATGTATGAAGTGGAAAGCTCATCCCAAATACAGTAAATACCAGCTTAATGAAGCTTTGCTCTATCTGTCCCTCTGTTCATACCACTCCACATGCACCACCATGTCCAACAGTCTAATCTGTACCCGTGGATCACTGTTTTTACACTTTGTACATGATTTCAGTCAATTAGAAAATCAAAAAGAAGTGCAACTGATGTGTTTAATCAAACACAAGAATGGATTTCATAAAAATGCATGGTATGGAGAATAAATATAATTTATTGACCTGATATACAACAGAGCATACACCGATCAGCCATAACATTATGACCACTGACTGGTCATAATGGAGGAACATTGATTATCTTGTTACAATGGCACCTGTCAGATATATATATACAGTGTATGTGTGTATATATACACACACACACACACATATATACATATACTGTGTTTATATGTATATACATATATGTATATACTGTATATACATATACATACAT